>CAOLHI010000753.1:230000-521200 GCA_948474755.1 Ctenosaura bakeri | reverse complement strand
TATATTTTTATATTTGCATATCTTATCTAGTTCCATAGCTGCCTAAGTTGCTAGGGCTGTAGTAGGCTTTGAGTGTTGGACAATTATTTAGTCCTCTTTACAATTCACAGCATCCAAGAAAGGCAGTGGGATATCTCAAGGTAAACACCCAGCTAAGTGGCCTCTGACCAAGCATTGCAGAATTATATTTGGGTCAGGGCACCTAGGCCAGGTCCTTTGTTTTGTCATGCTGACTTTTTACTGTTTGATAAATACCAATATTGGATTATTACCTCTAAGACCTTGCAATGCTTGGGTTTGTAAGGGGTTACGTTTGGGACTCATTCATTTAGGATTGGGGCAGCCTCTATGGCTTTTGCCGTGGGCCTAGGTACAGAATCAATAAAGCATATTTGGTTTTGGAGATCCTTAGCATTTAGGAAGTATGTTTTGTTTTTTACTAATGTTGTCTTTTCCTAATTCTAGGTTTTGTGTGGAGAAGCAGTGGCTCCTGATCTACAGCCATAGTATGGTTCACTGGGCAGTGCATGAGGCCGAAGCTGCCGTTTTGGGGTTCAACTGGGGTTCAGCAAGCATGCCACAGTAGAGTGGTTTGGGAATGGTTTGTTGCCTCCACTATTCAAGGAGTGTAGAAGGCTTGTTCCCCATGTTCTGGTCATTCACCTAGGTGGGAATGACTTGGGTTTACTGAAGGGCAAGGCCCTTATCCTTCAGGTTCTGCATGATTTCCAGGTCATACAGAATACATGGCCAAGTACAACCCTGATATAGTCAATTACTTTGCCTTATCAAATTTGGCATGATGAAAGGCATCCCTGATGCACTGATATGGCCATAAAAGGGTAAATAGGGAGATTCAAACTCAAATTCAAAATAAAAAAAAATCATAAATTGTTGGGCAACTTTCTACCACATACCACAATAGTTTTTAAGCCATCTCAGCATCACAGGGAGGATAGAGTGCATCTATCAGAATTTTCTCCCTTTCACCTGTATGTTCCTGGGGGATTTGCAACAAGGAGTGAGGACCCTATAGGCTGGCCTGGTAGGGGAAAGGAACTAAGCAGAACACTTGTCCCTTGTCTGTGCCAGGTTGTAGGGGAAGATAGAGAGTTTCAGCAAACAGCTTGGCACCTTTTTGGTGAAGGACAGGGCTCTGGAACTGTCTCTTTAGGTTCCATGATTCAGGGGCAGGGGGAGACTGCCCTTGAGGTAGACCTTGGGGCTTTGCCCTCACTTTAAATACTGCAGCTTGGAAGGGGGATGTTTGGGGTCTGCCTTCCAGAAGCTGGCTGAATAGAGAGCAACCAGCTGTTGGACTGCTCTCAGGGCTCAAATGGTTCACTCAGAAGAAGGCTGAGGAAGAAGTCAAGAGTGACACCTGGCCTCAGCAGATCCATGACTAGGTTGCTCCACAGTCTTGCTGCTTTACAAATTCAACACAATTTAAATAGGTTTTAGGTTAAATAAAGTAATCCTTGTTCAAAATAGTTCCATGTGCCTGGTCTCATGATTCCATGGCTCTAGACCCACACCGCACAAGGTGCTGCATGATGTCTTTGATGGCCTCCATCAAGAAGAGGCCAATGCTATTCTGTATCAGGTGCAAGGTGCATGACTCGATGAACTGGGGGAGGTGGAGCCAGAAGGTTTTTAAGTTCTGTCCACTCCCCTCTGCAGCCTCTTTGAATGATATTTTCAACCCAACCTCTCACTTTCAATGCAATGTGAGTGTAGCTGGTCATTTTGGGGCCAGGTAGGAATTTTCTCCCTTTCACCTGTGTTTTTTTCCCCCCAGCCCACACTTACCTGAGGGACTTTGATAATTGAGTTTGGGTGCTATCTTTAAATAGGTGATCACTTGGCAGGTAGCAGGGGGAGATAAAGTGAGAGTTTCAGGGGATACCTTGGCACCTTTTTGATGAAGGGAAGCGCTTTGGAACTGCCTCTTTAGGTCCTATGAGCTGAGCAGTGGGGAAAGAAATTACCCTAGAGGTGAACTTGAGTTTTGCCCTCACTTTATGTCCCACAGCTTGGGGTGTGTGGCTTGGGTCTGCCTTGCAGCAGATGGCTAGACTGAGAGCAGCCCAACTATCAGATTGCCCTCAGGGCTCAGGTGGCTCACCTAGGGGATGATCTAGTGAGGGATCAGCTGAGGCCAGGTGTCACCCTTCACTTCCTAGGGATGGGTGACACCTGGTCTCAGCTGATTTCCCCACTAGATTACTCCCCAGTCTTGCTCCTTTCCAGGTGCAATACAATTTCAATAGCTTTTAGGCCCTTGTTCAACCTAGGCCATTTCCGCACTAGACTGTTAGAGCGCTAGTATTCCACTTGCAACTTCCTATGGAATCCTGGGGTTTGCAGTTTAGGGAGGAGCCTCAAAGGCCCCTCAGGAAACGGCAAACCACAGGATTCCATAGGATGTTGTAAGTGGAATAATAGCATTATAACAGTCTAGTGCAGAAATGGCCCTAGTTGTTTGTGTCCACTCTCATTATTCCATGGCTGGTCAGCATAGCAGATGTGGTTTAAAAGCCCTAATGCTAAGGCTATCTTATAGTTTCAAAATCATTTCTTTAAAAAATTTTAACTGAGCATGTAATTGTGACATGTATGTGGGAGGTAGTCTCTATTACAATTATGTACTGTGGTCCAGAAATAGTGCTTCTACTGTGGCTGCAACCAAGTGTTTAATGGGAGAGCTCATAAAGATTCTTGTGTTCTCCTGTCTTCAGATTTAAAACCAATTGCTATTCTCAAATAGAGTAGACCCACTGAATCAATAAGATTGACATCAGTGTTGACTTGTCAATCAGCAACTGATTCAATTTCTATCCTAGCTGGGACTAGCAATTAGATTTAGCTCTCAGTCTGCTATTGCTTACAAAGCATTACGGCTTTATTTATTGCTTACATTTAAAAGGTTAGTTGGAAATACTATTTCTCTTAACTTCCAAGAAACTCAACCTATGACAAAGATCCTCTGCTAAATGGTCGCCATGGCTGCAATAGCTTATGTGTGCCTTAATCCTATGGAACTTCCATTTCTTTTATATAATAGGATATAGGGTTCCAAAAGCCAACATGTTGTAGTGGTTTGAGCATTGGACTACAATCATGGAGACCACGGTTTGATTCTCCACTCAGCAATGGAAACCTACTGTGTGACCGTGGACATATCACACAGCCTCAGAAAACCCTGTGATAGGTTTACTTTAGGGTCACCATAAAGTCAGAAACAAAATTGAAGGTGCACAACAACAAGAACAACAACTGTATTTTTTTTATAATAATGAGTTGCCAATGTCATGGACAGTGAGGTACACATATTCACGTCTTTGCCATGGAATATGCAGTTAATTATAAGACACTAATTTTTAACTGCAAAAGATAATATCCTGCTTAATTGCTTTATATGACTTGCACATATACCAGGTTGATCTTATAGCTGTTCTGCATAATGTCTTTTGATATGATGAATAAATGTGTAAGTTTTTATTAATTCTTGAAAATAATTTAAATGCTTGATTCTCCATCATAACATCTTAACTAGAAAAATGTCAGAACAACTGCAATTAAAAAAAATCAGAGTAGTATCTGAGGAGAAAAAAAATCATCTTCTGCCTAGGAGTAGTATTTCTCCAGGAGTTTGCTGAAGGAATAATAATTTTAAAATGTAGATTGTTGTTACTGCACTAAAAATGGGGGATTTTTATTTAAGCAAATCATATCAGCGACTGAAGCCTACTGGATTATCTTCTAACATATGGTAAGTATTGGTTATGTGGTGTGCTGGCTTGCATTTCATTGTTGGAAAAGCATAGAAAACTGATTTTAGTATGCCTTTGCTCATAGCAGCAGGGTATAATCATTTTAAAAGAAATTATGGAATCGAGCATTAGCATACTGTGTAAATTTAGGATTTATGGAAGGATGTCATATATCACACACATACATTGCAGTTGGATGTAGCAGGAAATCTTCAATGCCACATGTCACTGTTTCACATTTGCTTAGTATAGTAACTATGAAAGGTAACAGTAGGTTCATTTTAAATAGTCTTCTATAGGAATATATGTACAACACCCATTGGCCATCTAAGTATTTTATTCTATTGGCATGCTATTTTTTTATTTATCCAACAATCCATCCCTTTTTTCTTTTCTTTTTTTGCATTATTTAATCCTACAGCATGAATTGTTTACAAACTTTTTATTTTCTTTGAATTTTAATCAGGTGACTAGGTGGTAAGGTGGTCCATACAAAAAAGAAAAGGTTTGCAGAGCCTTTAAAGAAGTTCAGATTGTAACTGTAATACTGCTATTGTATACACTGAACTCAGTTGGACTTAAATCTTACAAAGTGTGCATCCTAAATGCACTTACCTAGGAGTAGACCCCAGTGGATGAGAGTAGAATTTAATCTGAGTAAAAAAAGTATCTTTACTACTTTGTCTAGTTCTGGACATTGTACTTTTAAGAGAAATAGAAATTAACTAAAAAGGTTTTTAAAAAGGACTCAAGAGATGGTTGGAGCATGGAAAGCAAGTCCTATGAACAAATGTTGAAGGAATTGGGTGTGTTTATCACAGGGATATGAGAGCCCCCATTGACAATGACTTGGTCTCTCCTGCCCCAGAGGTAAGGACTATATCTATTTTATTTAAGTGGCAGTCGATTTTGGTTAGATTTTAGGGGGGAAACGTCTTGATGGTAAGAGCAGGTTGATAATACAATCAATTACCTTGAAAGATGATCAGTCCTTCCTTGCTGGAGGGCCTTTAAGCATCCCTGGATAATGCCAGGGATGCTCTAGCTTTTCTGCACAGTGCACGGGGATGCACAATAGGCTAGACTGCCTACAAGACAATTTCTTACTCTATCTAAAATATAAAAGCAAAGTTTGTGAGTTTGTCTGTGTCAGGCAGGAAAGACCTCATCTGATTGGCTGTGTCAGGCAGGAAGACCTTGTATGATTGGTTGCCTGTGAAGATTCTATGAAATCCTGGGGTTGGCAGTTTAGGGAGGGGCCTTTAGAATTCTCAGCCAGAGAGCTCTTGCGCCTGGCTGGTTGCTATGGAGACAAGGCCTAGCAGCAAGGAGGACGACAGTGTATTCCCTCAGAAACTGAACCTCTGTATGCTGACAACTCTGAATACAGATTGGATTGGGGAATATGAGGAAAAGTTACAGGTACTGGACAATGCAGTTTGGGCAATTAGAGACACAGGATATCAAATCTGTGTATTTCAACTGCATCTAATTCCTACGGTAAGGCAAGGTAATTCCTAAGGTATTTCTAACAAGTGTTACCTATGAGAAAATAAAATCCCAGGCAACACCAGGTAAATATGCTAGTAATTAATATGGGTTTGGGGCTATTATTATTTTTTAAGATTTTGACGATGCACATCATCACATGGAGAAAATATCTACAGACCTGACCCATTTTCATTTTTGTGTATCAGAATTGTTCTCTAAGTGTAAGCAGCTAGCAGTGGATGAAATCTATATGCTATTATTTTGTAATATTCATGAGTTATGCAAAAGAACAAGTCATTCTTACAGTGACCAAATTTTTATGGTTGTGTGTGAATCACTTCTAAATTTTCAACTTACTTTTCTTCTGCAACCCATAATTCCATTCTTCTCTGACAAACTCATGTCTTTCTGGAGTGTGAATGGATAAGTTTAGTCTGTCACTGATTATTTAGTTGACTTCCAAACTTATCTCAAGCATTTTATTGTCATCTAATAGGCCACTGATAATACCTTCTCTGCCGATTTGCATTTCAAGCTGCATTTATTGCCCTTCACATTTTCTGCCAATTGAGACTTAAAATAAAAATGCCTTAGAGGTTGGGTTGAGGCTCATAATCCATCTAGGCCAGTTTCTGTTTCTGCTATGGCTATACCAAATACTCTAGAGGAAGTAGGCAAAACGCAGAATTGGTGTATCCATAACATATTGTTCACCCCAGGGACTCATTCCCACAAATATGTTTTTTGTCCATATGAACAGTTCAAACCTTTTTTGGTCATGTACTCACATAAACAAATGCAATGTATGAACATTAACTATGCCTAGGAATTATTCCTGACAATGTAGAATGCTTTTTCCAGGCAAAAGGATAATCATTTTTGCTGCCAGCCATATAATTATCACAAGTTTATCTGTCAGTTCAACTTCTGTTTACTGTACAGAATATACCTAGGTTTATAGATATCCTGAAAATTAAGTTCTGTTTCATGAACTATATGACAAAATTTACTTGAGATTCTTTTATGTAGGTCAGGACGAGAGAGGGTAGGTGGGTTCATAGGTGAGTGGGTAGGTGTTGAGGAGAAAAGAGGGCAGGGGAAAGAAGGAGGTTGGCACAGCCAATTGCAGTAACTCATGGGCCCAGGTCAAGCCCATCCAGGTATCGTCTCATTGTGGCCACTCAATATTCAGTTTCAGGATTTTCCATTTGCTATTGCCAGAGGCAGAGGTCTCTACCATATCTAAGCCTTCTCTTTCTCCTGGCTGAGATAAGCAAAGGAGCACCAATCTATCATTCTAGTCCCACTAAGATTCTGGATTGTACTCCTAGTATTTCAGTTTAAATCGTTATTCTTACAGCTTCAATGTCAGTTGTACACTGAAGGAAAATGAAGCATATTTTTGACTATTTTAAATGTTTTCCATCTTAATTCCATTGGGAAATTCTGAGAACACTGGTGGTTTCAAAAATAATCAGAGGGAAGGGAAAATATGGGAAGTGTACTGGGGTTACAATAGCTAACAGGTGTACAGGAAATGTAATCTGCTGCTGTTAAAATAGTTGCCCAGGTCTGCTATAGCAATTACAAATTCAGTAATCAATCTCTTTTTTTCAAAGTTCACATAAATCATACAATATATAATTAACATATTCATGCCACAAAATAAAACAAAATACAAAACCCACAAGACAGTGATACCTTTATTGCGCTCACTAAAATGCACAAAATACATCAATGAAAGCTTTCAACAATTCTCTGGCTTCTTCATTAGGCAAAGTGTTAAAAATCATACAGGAGAAGAAAAGTGATGATGTTAGAATCACAGACCCACATTTTGTCTCAGATGATATTTCTATTGTCAGTTAAGATGCTCTGGAGGTATATCAGTGCAGTGAGAAGTGCTCCCCTTCTAGATTGTGTGGGGACTGGAGACAAAGAGCAGTAAAACACAAGCAATAACATTTCAAATCTGCTAGCAGCAGCAATGTGTTTTGCTGCCTTTTGCCCCTGGTGCCCACCCAGCCAAGAAGGGGAGTGGCCTCTGCCCACATTGATAATCCCTCTTGAGCAGTGATACTCAAACTTTGGCCCTATAGGTTTTTAGACTTCAGCCCCCAGAATTTCTGACTGTTGGCCAAGCTGGATGGGTCTTCTGGGAGTTGAAGTCCAAAACACCTGAAAGACCAAAATCTGGAAACCACTGCTCTAGACCTTAATAACTGACAACCAAAATAACTTTGGAGACAAAATACAGGTCTATAACTCTAACCATAGTAATTTTTCTTCTGCTGTATGATTTTTAATATCTGTGCCTGATGAAGAAGCCATAGAAGCTTTGAAAGCTTGTATGATGTATTTTGTGCATTTTAGTTGACCCAATAAAGGCATCACTGTTTTGTGGATTTTGCTATAGAATATATAGTTGTTTTTCAGTCATATCACGGAAACAGTTTTCTACTTCTATTCTTACCCATTTTAAGCAGTGTCTCCATTAATTCTTCACCACTGTGGAAACCCATAGCCTTTATTAAGCAAACATGAGTTCACTTCATCAGCAGACTATCCAGTCAATAACAGTGGATTAATCACTTCCAAGTTCTGGCAGTGGAGCAACTTCATTCACTGCGGGAAGTGTTAGCGCTACTTTCAGTTTCAAAGCAAAGCATTCCTAGGGCTAAGCTGCCTCATTAGCAGCTTCAGGCTTCTGATCTAAGATCAGATTCAGAAGTGACTTGGATTCATGTTGATGAAGATCATATCATATCTGAACATGTAAAAAACAATTTATGCATGAATGTGTGTACACCACACTTCAGTATAAATATTTGTAGAGCAGCTAACATCCTCAAAAGAATGCAACAAAGATTCAGAACAAGATAAAGATATAGATAAACAAGATAAAGATATAGATCACATATTTTTGTAAATATATATATATATATATATATACCTGGGAGAATTTTTAGAAGAAGATCTCTGCTGCAGAAAAAGGCAACAAAGTAGGCAGGAGATGAGCCTCTCAGAAAAAAGCACTCTAGAAAGAGGGCATATCTCTCCCTTTATTACCTGGCTTACCTCTGAAAGCTTTGGTGATAATTGCCATCAGGCAAGCTGGTTTGGAATTAGTAGAGCTTGGAAACAATATTCTTCTGGACAACAGCTTCCAGAATCCTTCCTCCAGCCAACATAGTCACCTTCTATCCTGAGTAGGGATGCTGGGAGTTGTAGTCCAAAAAGTGATATTTCTAAACCCAGGAATATCTGTTCAGGTACTCTGCTCCTCTGATATCTTTCCCTTTATTACCTGGCTTACCTCTGAAAGTTTTGGTGATAATTGCCATCAGGCAAGCTGGTTTGGAATTAGTAGAGCTTGGAAACAATATTCTTCTGGACAACAGCTTCCAGAATCCTTTCTCCAGCCAACATAGTCACCTTCTATCCTGAGTAGGGATGCTGGGAGTTGTAGTCCAAAAAGTGATATTTCTAAACCCAGGAATATCTGTTCAGGTACTCTGCTCCTCTGTTATGCAGAGTTTCGCACTTAAGACCTAGTAACTAATGAAGACTTATAAAACTTGAAATGTGATGCAACACTATTGAGAATATTCCAATGCATTGTTTTTAAACGGACATATTAGATAGTCTGAGACTCTAGGAACAATGGTCTTAATGAAAGGGAGCACTATAAATGGCAATACATGTTGCTCTATTAACTTTAAAATGTAGTAATCCATCCTTCCTGTATTGGAGGTGTTCCTGCTCCTTCTGCTAAAGAGGGTCCTGCTTTCCTACCTATGAAGTTCTGTTCTGATGGCACCATTGGTTTTATCTTTGCTATGACCTGAAAATATTCCATTCCAGGTGTTACGCTAATGTGGATCTCTGCACATTTTGTGCAGTAGGAAAACAAAATGTGCAGTAGAATGGTTTCTGTGCAGTTGGCAAAATGGGCTTTAATCAGAAACAAGATTATTTCTCAAAACAAATAGATGTGAAAAAGATAAGGAAGCAGAGTGACTACTGTTACCTTCTCAGTCTTCTTAACTTTATATTAGTCATAAATAATTGTAACTAGCGACATGCCTGTTCCAAGAAGGATACTTTGGGTCCAACTATGTTTTGCAGGTATTGTTAACTGCCAGCACTCCTTTTGCACCATTGGGTCAGCACTCACTGGCTCCTAGAAAGTACTGCTTGTCATCATCAGATTTTGTAATGACTTCCATCATTGTACAAATTTGATCAGTTCTGTTTTGGTCCACAGTTCCCTCAAGCCTCATCATATCTTCAGCCAATGTTTCAGTGAGCCAATCTCTCTCACTTTCTACACTGCACTGCATGGTCATGCAAAATAATGTGTGGCATGAGGTGAAATAGGGAGAAGTGTCTCCTTTGTACTAGTTCTTTGGCTTCTTGTGCAGTGTGGGAAACTTAAAATAATCCCTGCTCCACTCATACACTTTGTCCAGTGAAACAACGTGATCATGCAGTCTAGAGAACCATGCAGCAAGTTCAGAACACTCCTGGAAGGTTGTTGTGAGTTTTTCAGGCTTTGAGGCTGTGGTTCACAGATTCTGTTTGCACTGTCTACAGAGTCCACCTCCTGAAAGACAAACTGAACCATCTAAACTGAACTCTACAGGCCAATGGTTACTCTGGTTCAAACATCAGAAGAGCCTCAAGACCCAGAAAAAACCACAGCAGTGAAGATAAGCAGCCAACCAAAGGCAACGTGTTTTTACCATACATCAAAGGGGTCACAGACCGTATAGGGAAACTGATGAAGAAACATAACCTCCAACCAATTTACAGACCGACCAAGAAAATTCAACAAATGCTATGTTCAGCAAAGGACAAGAGGGATCCTCTAAATTCTGCTGGAGTTTACCGCATACCTTGCAGCTGTGGGCAGGTCTACATAGGGACTACAAAACACAGCGTCCAAACATGAATCAAAGAACACGAAAGACACTGCAGACTGATACACTCAGAAAAATCAGCAGTAACAGAACATGTCATAAACAAATCTGGACACAGAATGCTTTTTGAAAGCACAGAAATTGTGGACCACTCTGACAACTACTATGTCAGACTACACAGAGAGGCCATTGAAATCCATAAACACATGGACAATTTCAACAAGAAAGAAGAAACTTTTGGCTACCTGTACTGAAGAAGACTAAAATCAAGACTCAAAAATATGCCAGTGAACACCACCCAGACTCTGGCGGTCCCTCTACAAGAAACAATACAATGGATGGCTAATGTAATTGATGCACTGTTATGTATATCCCCTGACTAACAATACAACAATACAATAGGCTATCACACAGGCCAACTGCAACACATGCAAATTGCTCCCTCCCACCTGCGGACTACACAAGTATATATACTCTGTCTCACTTCCATGCCACCAGATCCTCTGAAGATGCCAGCCACAGATGCAGGTGAAACATCAGGAGAAAATACTAATAGAACATGGCCTCAAAGACCAGAAAACCTACAACAGCCTATGGATTCTGGCCGTGAAAGCCTTCGAAAAACAATAACCTTCTCATCCTATCCATGTATGGAGCACTGCAAATTACTTATAGAAAATAGGGGACATCAAAAGTATTTTATAATATGGCAAGCGTATCTTCTAGGTAAATAAACAAACAAACAAACAAATAATTTCTAGTGTGTTCAAACAATTGTATAAAATCTACTTGTAATTTCTGCTCTAGGGTCTCTGAATGTGATCTACACAGAAGAGGTTTTTGCTTGGATTGGCCCATAATGTTTTTTAATTCTTTGCTTCTGATATCAATTTGCTGAACTGATTATTCCAACATTATCTTTGGTATTTTAAAGAAACATAAGAATTTTTACTTATTAATTAGTCAATAAACAGTATTTGAGGTTAGTTCACTCTCTGATCAGTCACATTGATGATAATACCGAAATGGCTTATAATGCTGACATTTTCTGTCTTTACCCAAGACTGCATTTTTTTTACAAGGGTGTCAGATGGCTTCTTAAACTTTGGCTAAATACCATTGCTTAAAGTACAGTCTGCACTCATTGGCCTGCCATAAACAAATAGTATTGCATGCCAGACTAGTTAAGAAATCCTTTGTTTGTCCTACGTTACCTAACTTCCTTGTTATGAAGAGTTTTAGTGTGTTTTTTTTTAATCATTGTGCATGTGTGCTTCTTTAAATTGATAAAAAAAAAACCTTGCAAATCACTGGATATTCAATTGTGCATTAATGCTAGTGGTGAAAACCTCTCGTACGTACTGCAGAATTCCCAAATAGTCTTTCTCCTTGTTGGCTCAACCATAGCAATTTACTATCCTTCCATCTTCTTTGATCATGGATACAGAGATCTGCCTTATCAACTTGTCACATTCTCTGTCTTAGGTCCCATTATTCACAGTCTGGAGAAAGACATAGTGCACATTTTCTCTGCCTCTTCTTTGCTAGTTTTCTGTGAGCAAGGAGTTTCTTCAGATTAAAAAATGGTCCTAATTTGTCTTTGTAAAGCTATAGTTACATTTAAGCATCCATTTTCAGAGCCTTGATTGAAATGGCAATTATTTGAAGCAAAAGAAACATAGTAAACTTAATGACAACATATCTTAATTATATCATGTAACAGGAACTTGCTGTACTGAAGAAAAATGTTTCACATCCTAGTGGTTGCCTAGAGAGAAAGAGAATTGTGTAACTGCAAAGGTCAAGTATAAGGAATGCAGACAACTTGCTGATGAGGGTAAAATGGTAGGGAGCAGAATGAGTCAATAATGGAAAGCTAAAGGAAGAAGTAAGAGATAGAAACAAACAGCAAGAGCAAAGGGTTGATAGTAGCGTGTAAGTTCAGGTATGAACTAAGGATTTTTTGCCTTTTTTCTCTCTTCACATCTCATAGTATTTTCTCTTGCTCCACTGTCCCCCATCATCCACATTTCATCTTCACATAACTCCAGAAGTCAAGAACCTTCCACATTATTTCAGTGTTGGGAGAAAGCATCTGATCCAGGTGAACACAGCATATATAAAGATCCAAGCACCATCAATCAGTCTGTGGTTTCCACGTACAGAGACAGTCTCCAACTTGGGGAAAAAAAGTAATGAATGAAACGGCCCTCAGTGTGCCGCAGAGTCCACAATCCAACAAGGAATTAAGCTTGCTTAAATTGTTTTTGATAGGCTTAAGTTTGCTAACTCCTATCCTGGATCTGTGTCAGGTTTTCTTTTCCTCCTTTTTTTTTTCTCTATCATATTAAACACACACTGATGTTATTGTCCCTCTTTTATACCTTTCCCCCGGGCTAACATAAGAATCTACTAGAAACTGAACTAATTAAATGAGCAAAATTATTGGTCAGTTGTGCCAAGGTTGCTCATATGTTTGGCCCTCTTCCTCATTCTTTCATCCTTGAAACTTCTGTGTTCTGGTGCATCTGTTAATGAGGAAATTCCAAGGCAGCCTTCATTGGCAGACACATGGAAAACTGGAATCAAGGTGCCCAGCAGCTACAAAAGCTTAACTTTGACCATTACTCCTGTTCCTGAGTACTCAGTAGATGACAAGAAGCAGTTTATTTAGGAGCATGCATAGACCTGTTATGGCAGAGGAACAAACGACAGTTAGTACAAGGATACCAGAGCAAATCACAAGAATATTATTCTAATTGCACTTTACAGACAAGAATAATTTTCTCAAAAAAAAAAAAATCTCTCTGTCAATAGGAAATTGCTAATCTAAAGTTAGATCAAAGGCAAAGCAAACTAACTGTAAGGGAAAGTGAAAGCATGTGCAGGCCAGAACAGGCAGATATTAAGTACTCCCTAATGTAAAACAGCATGAATAAGAGAGATTGCTAAAGGGGACTAACTAAACAGCTATGGGACACTAGCGCTGATCTTGTACCTGATGTATAACCACTGTACTGACATGGTGGAAAGATATGCTATTCTGGGGATAGGTGTGCAGAAGGAGAAAAGCTTCTCTTTTTTCCCCAGTCTGGGACTCGAAGTGTCTTATAAAAGTTAAAACAGATACAGGGGGAAAGAATTGCAACATACCAAAGTTAAAAATATAATTAAAATATCAATAAAATTAAAAACAGTTAGAATCATAACCACTAAAAAGAAAAGAAAAACTATTAAAAAAACACAGCCCATGAAAGGCCCTTTTCCTCCAAGCAGTCAGTCCCCAAAAGCCTGCCAAAATGAAAAACCATAGCAAGGAGGATATGTTATGCCGGCTGTGATATCCCAGATGGGGGCTCCCAGATATCACTTTGATATCATTTAATTCAGCCTTTGCTAGACCCCTCTCTGTTGCCCCGCTGCACGTGTTTGGGTTGTTTTCCGTATAAGCACGTACTGGCTGTGGCTGATTAATAGCTCACATTCCATTCTCCATTCACGCCAGCAATCCCCAAGCCTCAGGTAGCTTTAGGGAACTCCCATACCCACACTCCACAATAGTGGCGCGGCTTCCCGCCAAGTCATATCTTTTCAGAGGGCCATCAACCTACCGGCCACTCTATTGTCTTTCAATGCAAATCCCATCATGCTAACACTGACCTCACCAGATCCTTTTGTCTAGCACCAAAACTCCTTTGTTCCTATCTGGTTTGCCATAGCCAACAGGCATGTTCCACCCTTTATAAGGTCCTCATTTTGAGACCTCGTTGGTCCCCCTTGAACATCCATCCCATCCTGCTGCCGGTTTGTTCAAGAGTTCCCCTCAGCAACCACGCTGAGCCCATCTTCTTCTGCTCCAGTACCTTCAGGACAATGCGACCAGGTGTCGTATCACCCGTGCTCCCTCTGTGTCTATTTCCCATTCTATAAGTTAGGAGTTAGTGTGCGTGTTGTTTATTTTGCTGTCTATGTTTAATAAAGTTTCTATTTGTTTATTTAAACCCTGTTGGCTTGCTCTTGGACCTGAAACCGTAGACATTGGGTTAAAGATCTCACTACGTTACCCTGCCTCTTGCTAGCTAAACAGTGCTCTGAGTTCTAATTTCCCCACATTTGGCATTTTTAATTGGCAACCCGGCGCCCCTCACAGGACCCCCAAATTCTCAGGGTATCAGATACCAGTCTAATTTCTCTTAAGGAGTGAGTTCAAGAGCCTGAGAACAGGCACTAAGAAGGCCTTCTCCTGTCTTCCCAGTAGATGTACATATGATGGAAGAGGTGGAAGAGAGGGGAGGGCCACCTCAGAAATCAAAACATGGCAGGGAGATGCAGTACTTCACTTATCTTGAATCTGAGCCATACAGGAAACCCCCACCTTTTGACACCCCATTATCTGACAACTCACTGTTTTGATACTTCCAAATTAAGGACAAGCTGTATTAATTCAGTGAGGGTTCCACTCTTTCATCCATTCTTCTTGCCTACAGAGACTATCTTGGAACTGAACACTGCTTGCAAAGCAAGCTGAGATGGGGAGGTGGGGGAAGTGCTAAGGTGGCTGAGAAATTTTGCAAGCAACACACATGCAGTTGGTCTGTTACCATGCCCTACCACCCCTACTACGAGATATCCGATTTTCATAAATTGGACTTAATAATGACCAAAGAACATGACCAGGGTCACATTGACTGGAGACATGTTCAGGGTCATGAAAGTTCAGATAGGATTATGTAGAAAATCCCAACACTGATGGATTTGGGCTAACCCCTTTACCACTTCAGGCTCTTTGCATTTTCAAACACAGTGGAAGATGAACTGCAAACATAAAGTAATCAGAGCCCATCCCTCAATCATGCCTTATGCAGATCTTCCCATGTACTTTACCTGACCAAACATTAAGAGATTGTCACAAATCCCATCAATGTTATGTCATTCTGGAGTTAAAGCAATCAACCCATTCAGGACCCATTTGTCAGTCCCATTATGGCTTTGTTAATGTATCTCTTCAGGGTATGAAGCTTTGACCCCATCCAGTACATAGTGTGCCCCAGACTGCCGTTCCTCTGTGCTACCTTCAGACATTGTCTGAGTCTTTCTGCTGTGACCCCCTTCTTCAAGACTAGTAACTATCATCTTTTCTAACCCTAATCTCTCTCTATCCAACATTTCTCACCTCACTTTCTGATAGCCGTGTACAGTTCTTAAGAGTGTTTGTTTTCTCGTGTTAGTACTGGTATACATAGGTAAAAAGATCTTGCCATTACCCTCCTCTCGAAGGCCTCCATTAAGCTATAATTCCTCCAAATTTTAAAGAGACACTGGCATTATGTCCACCACTTCTTAGGGAAACAGTTTCCCAATCAGCCTCTGTAAATCCTACATGTTCCTTACAGTACATGGGTTCTGCTATTCAACCAATTCTGTTTTCTGACAGTGCTCCAGTCCCTAACCTGTAAGACACCTAAGGAAAGCCTGTATAGGGCTTTATAGGTCATAACCAAGACTTTGAATTATGCCTTGAAACAGACTGGCAGCCAGACTAGGCTCACCTAAGACATTTAGCTGCCTGAGGCAAAGTACATGAGGGTGCCTCTTATTCAGAGTTGACTAGACTGGCAGATAAATATAGAAGACAGCATTTTCTATTGCACCCAAGGGCAGTAAGTGAGCAGGGAAGAGATGGAGAGTCCTTCTGTTCATTAACACTTTCCCATCACATCCCCAGCCACCAGCCACAGCCTTAGAAGACTGTCCAACAGTCCCTAATGAAAGGGACAGCTCTGGTGGTTTCCCAGCAAAGATCCAATACAGGCAAACACACTAGTTTAGGGTGAACTTTCACATCTCATGGTAGCTTGGTTGTAATCTTTGCAAGTGATCCAGGGGCTAATCTGTAATCAGAAAAGCTCCATATTCTGTCATTTTTTTTAAAGGGGCAAAAGTACCCTGATACATAGAAGCATGAATAAACATAGCTTCCTCTAGCAGTTTCCTATGGTGATAATAATAGAAATAACAACAACGAAATAATATTTATTTACTACATTGCTTTTTTCCCAAGGCAGTCCATAACATGAATTCAAACAAGGTTCGTGAACAATGAAGATCATTGTATGACACTAAAAAGAACACACAAAAAAGGGCGAGCATCCAATGATATCCAGCAGAGAAAGGGGAGAAACACCTTAAGATGCTGGAAAGATGATCATTTATGTATCAAAAGGGTAATGCGAGTAAAAACAGCCAGGCTTCTTAACATAGAAGGGAAGTGCTTATATGCTAGAAGTGACAAAAGGCACTCCCTTGGAGGGCCACTTCTTGGAACATCATCATTCTGCAATGGGCCTTACATTTTGGTCAGTAAAGAAAGAACTCTGTTGATGATAGAGTTCTCCTGAAAATAGGAGTTGGAGATTATAATTAAAAATCAGGTAACTTTAGGGTCAAACAAGGAAACTATCACCTCTTCCTCAAATCTCAGAGATTTCCTCTCCTCTTTAGCCCAGATATCTTTATGTACTCTTTAATGTTATCTAGTTTTTCTGCCATCTGCTCCTAAGAGACATAGGCCATTTCCGCACAGGCTTAAAGAAACGGCGCAGAGTGTCCTGCAGGTAGGATGTCTGCACCTGGGAGGAGACTGGGTCAGACCTACTTAGTGAAGTTCCACACCTCAGCCTGCTCCGGAACGACCCGAAGTGGTCGTCCAGCATGCTTTTGAAAGATCGCTTGAAACATTTCTTTCAAAAACATGGAGTGTGCCACTCTGTGCCCACGTTCTGGTGCAGATTTGCAGGCTCGCACCAATGCGAGCCTGCAATCTGCCAGGGGCGGGCTTTAGGCTGGCGAGCTTCAGCGGTTGGTGGAGAGCCTCGACCAACCAGAAGCTGCCATTTTCATCCCCGGAGCAGTGCGGAGCGGCAGCCACGCACTGCTCCGGACCAGCCTGGACCCAAGTGTGGAGCCAAGAAGTCCCCTAAATAACGGCACAGGGCAATTCCCTCGCCCTGTGCGAAAATGGCCATAGTAAGTAAACTTCAGCCCTTATTCACATGCTTTCATTCTGCCAGTAAATGGTTTTGGAGTTCCTAGCTCAGTATTTCTGCATTTTAAGTTGGTATGTAAAGTCTATAGACAATGTACAAAGGTAACAATAATCTTATTGAACATGATGCCATTTATTTTTGTGTTTTCCTTTTGTGATTTTTATATAGCCCCCAAAGAAAGCCTTAAGAGTAATCTACAAGCCAAATTGCATTGGATATTTTAGTTTATTAAAGATCATTTTTCCAGCATCTTGAAATACGTCCCCCTTTTTCCCTTGTGCATTGTATGACATTGTCACAGTTGTAAAGAATTTCCACAAATTTCATCCACTTGTCATGTAGGGTCCACCCCGCCCCCATAAATGGACTAAAATGGCTAGGACAAAAATGCCTCAACAAATCTATCACCCTCCCTCCCTTCCTTTGCTACTTGGTATTTGGTTGTGTGTGTGTATGTGTGTGTAGTGTTTGTTTTAAGACAGAAAAATGTCCTGTGCCATTTTCTGCGAGCTGAGATGCAGTGAAGCAGAAGTGACATTCTCAAGTTGTCACTAGGTTGGTTTCATTTGAGGAAAACTGAAGTTTCTTCCATTGGGAGATATTGGTATTTATTGTGATCAAGAAATGTCCCATAATACCAAGAAAGAAAGAAAGAAAGAAAGAAAGAAAGAAAGAAAGAAAGAAAGAAAGAAAGAAAGAAGTTTGATTTGTTTTGACTTTTATTCCACCTTTTGCTTTGTAGCTACCGGTATGTATGTTTGTAGGTGGAGTACCTTAGTTTCCCACAATATAGTGGAATTCTCGCTGCACTCTGTGGTCGACAAACACCCCTAAATTCACACAATGCAGGTTGGTTTATCCAAGTGTCTGACAGCTGTTTGTAGTGGGGAGAGCCATGTATTTGAAACAGTCCAAGGTAGGATAAATCAATCACAAAATAACCAGGAGTAATCTAAAGGGAAGAATGTGTGATGGTTTGCCCCATAACCTTCATCTTCAAAAACTTACTTCTCTTTCTCCTTTTATGTCCTTCTTTGAAGAGCTTACATCAGAACTAGCTTCAGTCTTTTCTCTCACTGAGGGAAAGGACCAGATGGTATCTCTCTCCCCCTAAAATGGAAGTAACATGTTACAGCTAAGGAGTTATTAGCAGTTCATTCCGTTTTCCAATAATAAGGACATAACTAACTTACATTGTGGTTTCAGTGTAATAAGGGATAACATCACTATTTCCCTAATTGCTTTTTTGGTATGTTTATAGTTACTGTTATCAAGTAAGTCACACTAATATCAGTGGGATATATTGCAAGGTGTGTGTATATATCCTGCCTAAATACCCTAAAGGTGCCAGATCTGAATTGAACCTGGAAGCTAAGCAGTGTCAGAGCCCTTATTAGTACTTGGATAGGAGACCTCTTAAAAATATCTGGTGCTGTAGGCTATGTTTCAGAGGAAGAAACTGGCAAAACCACCTCTGAGTATTCCTTGCCTAAGAAAACTCTATAATGGAGTCACCATAAGTCTACAGGTGACTTGAAGGCACATACATACAAAAAGTATGTGTAGGATCATGATTTTAATTTCTGGAAGTGGGGAGAAAGGGCAGAGTGAAAAATTTGCTGTCTTTCTCTGTTATCTTTATTCTCAAAATGTGCATGGCTAGACCCAAACGTTATGATCCTCCTTAAAAAAGAGAAAAGTTCTATTACCTAAGCAAGTGGTTTTTTACAAGGAAAAATATTAAACACTATTTCCATTCCCCTCCCCCGCTCCCAAATTTCTGTGCTTTGTTCACCATCGTTGCTTGGCATTGTAACAGATCTTGCCAGGCTGTCACATCATTCTCGTGTTGCTTATTAATTCTATATTTTATTTCAAAAGCATATCCTGTATATATTTGCTAATTTTTAATGCCTTGGGCTATGTTTTATAACAAAGACAAGCAGCTCCTCCAATGTTTTTAAGAAGTACTTTACGAGTAACTGTTTTACTTACTTTTGAGAAATAGGACAGTTACTTTTTAAAAGGTAACTATAATAGTAACATTTCTGGTATTGAGGATTATAATTTAATTGCCTTCTAAAAAAGAAATTCAACTACTGCCCCTATGCAACCTGTGTACAGAAGCTGACAGTGCAAAGAACAGGATAAGGTCTTCCACCACAGCTGAGACAAGACTGAGGACTTCTGTTCTCTAATATCTCATTCTGCCTAATGATAGGGCTAAAACTGCCTCAGTTGGGCTTATAGAGGAAAAGCTGCAACACTAAAAGGAAGGAAGGAAGGAAGGAAGGGAGGGAGGGAGGGAGGCAGGCAGGCAGGCAGGCTTAGGGCTTTTCTGCACTACACTGTTATAGTACTATTATTTAACTTTCCACATCCCATGGAATCTTGGGCTTTGAAGTTTAATGAGTGGCATTTAGAATTCTCAGCCACAGAGCTCTTTGGCCTCAGTAAACTACAAACCCCAGAATTCCACAGGATGTTCAAAGTGGAATAATAGCAGCACATAACATACCATTTTTGGCAGGACAGGGGAGAGGCCAATAATTTCTGTAATATACCGGTATATATATTATAGTTGTATATATGTCAGTGTCTCCGGCTGCTTGTGATCAAGCTCAGGAATACCTCATCCATACCTTCATACATTTCAAGATGAAAAACTGGGACAAGCAGCATCAGATTGCAGTTGAGATGGGAAAAATTATTAACAAGGAGGAATACAGGAGCTTGGAGAGGCTGTAGCACTTTGCTTTTGCCTGAACCTAAAGGGACAGAGAAGTCTTCACCCCTTCCTTTCCCTTCCACCTGCTGAATTAATTGAGTGGGAGCTAGTTTTGCACTTTGAACTCAGTTTGAAGGAACTGAAGTGAGCTTAGAACAAAAGGAGGAAGTGGGAAGAGGAAAGAGAAACAACAACCTTTTAATACCAGCTGAAAAAGTGAGATGACAGGAGATAAATCAGGACTCTCTCTGCCAAACCAGGATAAGTGGAGGGTATGCTTCAGACGGAGTGACTGAAAATTGCCTCCAAAAAACTTGCATCTAAAGTATTTTCATAATGGGAAGAAAGAAAAAGAAAGATATGAAATGGTACCTCTAGAGTATAATAAATTGTAACCTGTGAAATTTTTAAAAAATCAAAGATTACTGTAGAAAAAAATGCTGAATACCCTAGCAATGACCCAAAGACCAAGCTGGGAAGGGGGCTCATCTCTCAGTGGCAGTATGACCAGGCTCTGGCGTAGGGATGGCCAGGGGAATAAACACTTTTAAAATATTGAGGTACACCATTATGCCATAGTGAACAAATAAATTTAATCAGATTTGGGAAGCAACATATTTGGCCTGGTTAATAATTGGATGGAAGAACCCCAGATAATACCAAAAATCTGACTGTCTGTAGTTCTGTTCTGACTGTCAGTAGTTCTCCAAGTTTCCAGGCAAGATTCTTTCCGAGATTAACCTAGTCTTGGAAAGAATCCTGCCTGGAAACTTGGAGAACTACTGATAGTCAGAGTTGAAAACAATGGGCTAGACGGACTAATGGTCTGACTCAGTAGGAAACAGTTTGCTATGTTCCTATGTATTACAAATGACACTGTTGACAGACTATATAAATCTGTTACCATACCTTATACCTCCCCATCCTGCTGGATAACAAAATTGGTAAGAAATATCATTTTCTTATAAAACTAGATACTTATGGCTGGAAAACATGTGGCAGAAGGACACTGGCTGGAAGTATGTGGTAGGTCAGGATGACCTCAGCATGGCCAGGTCATAAGTTCAAGAGGGTTAGACAGAAGCCCCTGATGTCAATGGGTTTAGGATAATCCTCTCAACAACCCAACCTCCAGATACAGTAAAAGATGAAACTGCCAGGGCAGAGTAGTCAAGTACCCCTGCTGTGAGCATATTTTACAGAAACCTTCCCTATTCACTTTACCTGACCAAGACTTTAAGAGACTGCCATGACTGCCACCAATACTTTGTTACCTAAAATTGAGACAATCAGCTCATTCCCGACCACTTTCTTTGCTCTGCCAGAAAGCAATTAACACATATCCCTTGAGGGTAGTAAATAGAGTATAAAAACCTGACTCCCACCCAAGTAATTTGCAGCACATAGCATGTTGGGTGTCACACTGCACCCCAGACTCCTGTTCCTCTGTGTTGACCTCAAAATCCTGTTTGAGCCACTCTACTTTGGTTTTCTGCTTCAGGACTAGTAAATATTGCCCCTTTCACCCAGAATCTCTTGCTATGCAATCGTTCCCACCTTTTCTTTCAATAGGTTTGTATGGTTTGTGAGACTGATTTCTTGTGCATATCTATTAATTTCCAATAAAACACTCTGTTTAACTTTTAACTGCAGTCATGTCTACAGTTAGTGCTGTGAACTGAAAAGATTCTGCCGTTGCCCTCCTATCACAGGCCTCCTTTGAGCTAATAATTCCCCAAATCCTAAGGAGATGCTGGCACTATCAGTGGACCTAGAGGTCCCCCACCTTTTAGGGTAACAAATCAACCTGGTGCCCTCCACACCTCCTATTATCGCACCCCTGTACATTGCCCATCACCCTCAGTAGAATGTGGAGGGAGAGAACTAACAATATTATATCCTAACTGACTTGGGAGTGCAATTCTTGAAGGAGTACCTTTCTTTATATGGGCCTACCTAAGGAATGAGTTCTATTGAAACAGCACTCCTTGGTCTCCCACCAGTGGGAGCAATGCATCATACAAAGATCCAGGGTGTAGTTACAGGAATTGAGGGAATTAGAGCATTGCCCACCTAAATATGAAGTCAGCCACCGCAAATGAAAATTCCCTGAAGTATCCAAATTTCTAGCATTGCAGAGAGTGAGACACTGAAAATCATTCACACCTAGAACTTATATTTGCTGTGTTCACATGTCCTTGATAATTTTGCCTCACTCTTTTTCTTTGAATGCCTAAACTGCATTTACAAATGCTTTTCTGAAGCCTGAAGTTACTGCAATGCTAGAAGTTTAGGAAGTGTCTTTTGGGGGGAGCAAAAGTCTTTTGGGCAGAGCAGAGTTTTTATTTTTGGGGGCAATGCCTTCATTTTGCCTACCTCCATATCTAACCCCCTGGGGAAGATGTGGAAGTTGGTCTTCTTTACTACGGTCCCCAAATGTAGAATACCCTCCACTTAGAGGCCCAATTGGAGCCATAACTGATGTCACTTCTGGGCCAAATAAAATCATGGCTTTGCCATGATTCTTTGGGGCCTAGTTGATTTAATCCAAACCTACACATGCGAATGGCTTTAAACCACCTTAAACTAATTTAGCCAGTTTCACATTCTTTGGTTTTAATTTGTAAGATTGTTTAATATGTTTTTAGTCTATTCACATTATTCTTACTGTTTTTAAAGTGCTTAAATGGATTTTATCTGTGCTTTGTTACAGCATGAAAGTACTTTAATAAATAGCTATATTTATATTTAGATATTTGATCAGACTCAGTTGGAATGGGCTGGATGAAATCATTAAAACTGCAGTCCTGATACACTCACCTGCAAATCTTTTAAAGTTTTTTTTTTTTAAGAAAGATTTAAAGATTTTTTTAAAAATTTGTACTACATGTGGAAGTCATTCATAACTGACCAGCAGCAGAAAGATGCTCAGAGTCCCACAGCATCATGCTATCCCATTCCATTACAGATGGCTTTGGCATATCAATATATGAATTCTTCTTAAAAGTACAATTTCTGTTCTGCTTACCTGGCAATAAACCCAGGACAATGAGTTCCACAGTACTTGGTTGTGAAGATGAAATATTTAGCCCACATAACAGAAACAGCATGGTGTTGTGGTTTGAGCATTAGACTATAACTCTGGAGATCAGGGTTTAAATCCCCACTTGGCCATGGAAACCCACTGGGTGACCTTGGGCAAGTCGTACTCTCTCAGCTTCAGAGGGCAAAGGCAAACCTCTCTGAATAAATGTTGCCAAGAAAACCCCATGACAGAGTTGTCTTCAGTTGGAAACAACTCGAAGGCACACAATGCCACTTTTAAATATTTTTAAAAGACTTAAGACACAGTGCTATTTCACACTTATCTGGAGGTGGTTTTCCTTGAACTCATAGATGCTTGCTTCTTTGTAGACATGTATAGCCATATTACTCTGTGCAAACATGCTTGAGGTATACCACCAATGTATAATGACAATCCAAGTGCTTTAGGATTTGCTAGAATTTCAGTGTTGTATTAATTGTTAAATAGTTTCATTACACATAACATTTGCCATGATTTGTAACTTAATAAACCACAACTTGTTTGAATTACCACTTTTAATTCAATGGTATGAAAGTATCTACAGTTTCACACATTCAGCAATCATTTTAGAGAAATGCTTTACATTCACAAAATCAAGATTATAGTATTTTCCTGCTTAACAAAGTTTACAGGGCAGGGGGTTGGGGGGATTGGAAGTATTCTCTAAAACTTCCTGTTTTGTTTTGCTTTTTAATTTAGTCTGCAAAAGGGCAGGGGTTTACCATTGTTGCCCGCATTGTTGGCATACCAAAGTTCTGAGTTAGCCTTACAGCTGGATTAACTCAATTGGTCCACAAAAAATGAACATTAGAACAACCTTTTTAAAATAATTTTCATACAATTGTGTCACAAACTAACAACATTTCCCTCCCATTTTCATGTATTCATTGAGACTGAAGCTCAAACCTGAAAAGTCTAATTGCCTGAACAATCTAACATGGAAAGTTGTTAATCCAGCTGATTGTCTTAGTTGTTGGCTTTCTGATATCCTTCAGTACTCAATAATAACAATTGCTTTATGTATGAAATAAGAACCTTCAACATTTTGGTACTTGACGCACAAATTATATACGTACGTACAGAATTGTATACATACCTACCAATTTATGTTTGAAACATAGCTCTTTTTAACACAACATAGAGAAGATTGTAAATGTTCCTTGATTCCTATGACCACAGTTACAAGTTTTTTTCTCAGTTTTTAAACAAATGGACTTAAAAAGAATGAATGAATAACCAAATTTGATGGGCAAAATTGAATATAGGTTTTACTTGCTGACAAAAAATATATGCAAAAAAATATTTTCATTCATATGAATGTAAACCAACTTAAAAAAAAAAGAACTTCAGCCATTTATCACAAAAATAAACCTTAGGAAGACATTTTACTTTTTGAAAAATTATATTCCCAACAAATACCTGTACTTAACAGAATTTTATTCCAAAACTATGTTGTCTTGCTCAAAAGTTTATTAGCAGGGTTCAGTATGTATTACCAGCATGACTCTTTACAGAGGTCTGCAGCTGGTTTGACTGCAGTCAAAGGGTAATGAAGGAAGGGGAAGTTTGGAAGCTGGGTTATACTTTAAGTATCAGTTTACAGCTCAGTGTGCCTGAACACAACCTGAGTTACCAGGTTTTAAAGCAGGGGAAAGACTCTTACCACCCTGAAGATTTTGTTCAGCTTAAAGCCCCAACAGCCTAAGCCAGTATCGGCAAGGGTGAGTAATGCTGACAGCTGCTGTTTTAAAAGCTGGAACAGTATCACAGATTAATAATACTGTTCCCTTCATGTACTGTATTGTACTGTACTGTATTGTAAAAAGGAGAGTGCCTTATGTTGTTGTTATTATGTGTTTTCAAGCTAACTTGAATTTATGGTAATCCTAACTTAGGGTTTTCTTTGCAAAATTTGTTCAGAGGATGTTTGCCATTGCCTTCCTCTAGGGCTGAGAGAGTGTGATTTGTGCAAGGTCAGCAACTGGGTTTTCATGGTTGAGTGGGGCTTCAGACTCTGGTTTCCTGGAGTCCTCATCCAACACACAGACCACTATACCATGCAGACTATCCATGATGCTTTAAAGTCCTTTTAAATACCATTATTTAGCAGATGTTATGAAGTATAATCTTCTGGAATTCTCCCTCTTTTTCTCTTTCCCCCTCTCACACACACATATAAACACAAGGGGAGTGCATGCCACAGATGCACTAGATGGATATTTGTAATAATAAATGTATTAATATTCAGAAAGGCATAAGAATCTTTGCTGCTTTTACACAAAGACAGAGGTTCATCAGTTTCAAATAAACAAATAAATCACTGGGTTGTTTTTACATTTTGGCCATGAATGACTGACAGACATTCTATTGCCAAGCAAACAGTAAATCAAGAAACAAACTTAAACATGCTAGACTTTTCCCATTATCACAGACAAGCTTTGAAATGTGTTATGTTCATATCTGTTCACACCTAAATGATCTCTCCTTTCAACTTTAGAAAACAGCAGTGAAACAGTAGACCCAGTATATATGTCTTGTTGTGGTGACCCTAAGGCAAACCTATCGCAGTGTTTTCCTGGCACAATTTGTTCAGAGGTGGTTCCTTGAAGATAGAGAGAATATGACCTGCCCAAAGTGACCCAGTGGATTTTCACGGGATTCGAACTCTGGTCTTGAGGCATTGTCCAATACTCAAACCACTACACAATGCTGGCACTCCAAACCTCTAAATTGACAGTTCTCAAAGATGACTGGGGCTATCTGCTTTGAAAATGCTTTGACAAGGCTGAGTGGGCATTTAGGAGAGATGTAGGAAGGTCAGTCCAAATCTTTCATCCTCTTTTTCCTAAAAGAGAAAAGGGTGGGAGAATAGTCCATATTGTCCCAAACTCGTGATTGGAAGATTCAAAGCTGGTAGCCCCAATCATCTTTGGGAAGCTAGAACTGCTATTTGCAGTGTGTAGGTTTCCATAGTGGATCTACAGGTTCAAGGCTATTTTCTGTGAGATTTTTTTAAATACTATATACTTTGTCCTCTGCTTGGAATTCTATAAGCAGCACCCAGTACAATATGCATACCTGATCCAATTAATAATCCAAATGCTTTCCTTGAGCTACTATCTAAATACTGAGCTATCTGCCACCATTATACATGCATTAACGTTTCCAAAGCATTTCTTATTTTCCTTCTTATCCACTTTCTTGTCCCCTCCTACCTCTTTGTAAAGACAGCTGTGAATAAAACAGGATGCCAGAGAAACAGCAATAAAAGGGATCAATTAAAAAGGCAAGGAGGAACTAAAAATAATATCTTTAAAAGCAGTATTAGTAATGTTGATTAAAATCTTGCTGGACTTTCTAAAAACAAAGAAGGAAAATACAAGTGGATTGATGCTTTAACAGTAAAGTCCTTGTACATATATGTTGCTCTTCTATCATTATTCACTGAATTGGTAAAATAATTATAAGAGAATGCCAAAAGAATTATAGCATGATTATAGGAAAACAGTAGTTCTAGTTTCAGTTTTTCCCTAAAGCAGGGTGATAAGCCTAATATGTTCCATTTGTAGTTTGACTTCAGTTCCTGTCCATCCCAGTCATCATGTCTTAATGAGAGTTGCACTCCAAGAATATCTGAAGAGTCATAGGTTCACCATTTCTTCCCACCTCTAAATATTTTTTATATGTCGTGAATGAAGCACTAGAGAAGAAAGAATTGAAGCAAGATGACCAACTGCAAGTGTGACCATTGGCATATTAGTTGTACCTTGTCTTTTTCTCTTCTTCCTTGCTGCAATGTAGAAATAGGAAGTTTGGCATACTGAATATTTCTTGGGAACTTTTAAGGAAGTAACATAATTAAGCAAATAGAGAGTTGTTGAATGCTTTTGCACTTAGAAGTCTAAGTAGATTTTAACATAACAGAAATATTCATTCTTTTTATTGGCATTAACATTTTCGGTTTACATTTCATTAACTTTTACTCAAACATATTAGAGCTGTGTTACAAAGTCGTGTCTTTGTCCATGACAAGGAACTGTATCTGTATTCAGATGCTTACCGATTTGTAGTTTTTCAATAATAAAACAGCAGGATTGAAGGCTCATGATGAGAAATCTGGCTAATTACCTGTTAGATGATAGATGGTTGTAACTCTGCAGTGCCAGTCACTGAAAACAAAACACTTTCAGATATCAATCAATTTCCTGACAAATACCATTCTCAACATATTCACTCAAATACCATTCTCAACATATTCACTGGGCAATGAAAATGAATTTTCTCTATGACTATGTACCACTAGCTTGTAGCTCCTAAATAAGCCTGTTGATGTGTTAAGAAAGTAGTGGGCATTCTAATGGTAAATTTATTTAAATATCAAGTGTATTTATATCTTAAGCTTAATGCTAAGGAAAATTCCTTTCAGTGTCATTCTGTGTCATTCCATCTGAGATGAGAAGATGCCAACTGGTACCACCTTACTTAGCTGCTAAAATCAGACTATGGAGATAATCATGCTGAGTGGGTTGACTATATATTGTAATCCAAAAAAAGTAATTTTTGCACAATCTTAGTAAGGTGCAGCTGAGTTTTATTCGAACCAAATTCTTCACAACAACTTTCAATCATTTTCTTAATACTGTGCTATTGATTCACATCTGGCACACAATCCAAGACAATAGATTCAACTGATACTATTAAATGTTAGCATGTCCATGAAGTTAAAACAGAAAAGAAAAGAGAGGCATGGGTCCAAAAAAGGCTATGATTTTAAAACCTAGACTTTGTAGTCTGACTCTGATCTCATTACTACAGATGTGAATGAACAGATGTTAGTAAGATCCCTCCGATATTAAAAAAAATCAAAAGCACACATTCCTACTTTCTGAGACCCATCTGCCTTCTGACATGAATAACAGATCCAGACTCTCTTATCAATGGTCAAAAACTGCTCTATGCATATGACTACATGCATGTGGAGATGGTTTGTGTTCATGCAGAGGATGGGGTTATGGTAGACTGCATTATAGTGACTTTTCTATTTCCTAGAAAACTAGTTTCTCAAGAGGAGGTTGGGAGGCTATTGTTCTTTCACTTGGAAGCTTTGAACTATGGGGTGCTATGCTTTTGATAGGCTATATGAAACTACTGAGAATGGCCAACTAGAAAGTATCATTGATATGCCAAATTTGTGTCACATCATTAGAAGAAATGATAAATTAGTGTCTGGTATCAGTTCAGGAGTGAAAAGAAGGGGAAAAAACTGATACGATGCTGGTAAACCAACAAACTGTTCTAAACAGGGTTTCAATCCCTGTAATGTATCCAGTATGTGATTCTGGGGCTGTTGCTTGACAATAGGCTTATCCAGAGAGGAAAATAAATCTCTGGAAGTATCAAGATTTTCCAGTTCTTTTTGTTTTGTTTACCTGCATAAACAATTTTGGTTATGCATCCAAAATCTCTCTTGAAATTTCAAAAGTTTCCCTCTCCCTCTCTCTTGCCTTCCTCCTTCCCCTCCCAGTGATCCCTTTACAACTATACTCAGGCAATATTTCATAAGCTGACTTTCACAAATTTCTACTGAGTTTTTTTTTGTTATTAATCAGGAGTTAAACTGTTAAAGGGCTTTAGTAATAATACACTATTTAAGCATAAGGACCATTTTCGTTTATTGCTAGCTTTCCTCTTTCCCTTGCTTGATCTCTGTTGAATCTTGGGTCATGGAAATAATTGCTGTGTTTCTTGGCAGTGGCCATCTTAGCTAGTTCCAGTATAATACAGACAGACAGACAGACAGACAGGCAAGGAGAAGTACATTTTGTTTCAGGAAATACTGGGTTAATTTAAATTAACCTGGGCAGTTGGAATGAAAATGCCAGGAGTTCCCTGGGAATACTTAATGGTATAGAAAACATCATGTAGACCTTCAAAATAAAATCAGTTCACATAGAAACAAAAACTGGCACTTTCAGATACTTTTTTCTTGTCTGGAGAGGCTCAACAATACTTTTCTTGGTACTTATGTAGCAGTGCTAGAGAAGAATGTTTTTCACCAGCTTTGCTTGGCCTTTTCTGGCAAAAATAGAACAGGCCACAAATATTCATATGATTGGTTGGACTACTGCAGTGCTGTACACATGGTGCTACTGTTAAAGGCAGAAAAGAAACCAGTTTGTTCAAAACATAGACATAATATCATTTACTTAACTTTAAATACCAGAGCTTATTACTCATACTCCATCTGCACCTATGTTGCTCCCAGATGTTGGAATTCATGCCCTTCAAGAGTTTCCACTCTTGCGGCTTTTGGAAAGAGTGCAAAAAGTGTGTTAATATGTGGATTTGTCCAAGTAAAAACCTTCTGCTGAGCTAAGAAAGTGATTACCCAAGACAATTCCTCAGCTTAACTCTAGCATCTTTCTCTCTGGTGGAGTAACTAACTACTGGGTTCTAAAGTGAAGTACTAGAAATGAACTCCTGTCAGGTATAATTTAAATTTAATGAACATATGCAGTTTAGGAAATGGCCTTACTTAATATAGTTATATTTAATATTGTATTAGAGTACAAAAATGATGTGTGTGTGTGTGTGTTTGTGTGTTGAGAGGACAATCTTGAGTATACATTTTAAAATACATATATTCAGATACAGATTTTAAAGGAAAATAGCTACAATTGTATTAAGAACCAGATAAATACAATAAGCAAGAGAAGATTTGGTTTTGGTTCAAGGATAACACTATATGAAAAATGGGTCGGATACAAATGTAGATCATGTCAGCATACCAATCATATTCTGAAACCTAGCATTGTCTAAATCTAGCACCTCAATGGAAGGGTGATTAAGTTTCTGAGCAAAGTCATGCGCAGAAAGTCACTATGATGTGTTTCCACATGTACTATTCTAAAGAAAACAAGCACACTAAAAATAGACAGATTAGGTGGCCTGATTTCTCAACAGACTGCAAACTGTAGGAAACATTTTCCTTTGAGGACTTATTTTCCCAGACACGTAACACCTGGGACCAGCATATTTCTCAGAAATATTGAGTAAACAAGCACCATAGAGAGAAATGTGGAGAAGAGACCTCATCAGTGGTAAAGTGAGGGCCTATTTGCAGAGAAAGTTCCATCCCTAATGTCAAAACCATTTGATTTCCCATCAGAAAGATAACTGGCATGATGTGTTATAAAACACTGGACCTGGCTCTGGGACACTTGGGCCATTTCTGCACTACATTGTTATAGTGGTATTATTCCACTTTCAACATCCTGTGGAATTCTGGGGTTTGTAGTTCACTGAGGCCAAAGAGCTCTCTGACTGAGAATTCTAAATGCCCCTCCCTAAACTGCAAACTCCAGGATTCCACAAGATGTTGAAAGTGGAATAATAGCACTATAACAGTATAGTGCAGAAATGGCCATAGATTCTCTATCTGCCATGCATTTGGTGCATTACCTTGGGAAAACTCTTGCACTTGGTGGCCACTTATGCATCATCAAAGTGGAGGACATATGTTCACCATCAAAGATTGAGAGAAAGAATGAGACACAGAGAGCAAAAGCACATGCTTTCCATTCAGAAAGTCCTAGGTTCAGGCTATGCTGCCTCTAGATAAAAGAGCCATGTAGCCAATTCTGTGAAAGATCTCCTTAAGAGACCTCAAGGAACAAATAGTCTGATGTGGTACAAGGTGTTTTAGAGGAAATCAGATGTATAAACAATACATCAGGGATAAAGATGTTGCACTTCATCTCCCATCAGCCCTTACTATGCTGTCTAAGGCTGATCAGAGTCATGGTTCAAAAACCTCTGCAGGGTCACATGTTCTCCAACCCTGCAATAGACAGTTCTGATGGCCCCAACCTTCTTCACTAGATTGTTGTGAAGATTAAAAAAAAAAAGTAGGGAGCTGAGGGAGATGATACGTATGCCACTTTGAACTCCTTGGAAGAAATGTGGTATATTAATATACTACCAGGAGAGAGAGAAAAAATAATTTTCAGAGGTGAGTAGGAAATTGATTCTTGTGCTTGTAAAAGCTGCGTGATGTGTACCAGATCAGCAGGTGCAGCCTTTCCCGTCTTAGAGCTGCACTTGTGGGAAAAGTTTCACCTGCTGCACTTTCCTCAGGATTGTGGCATTCAGAACTGTGGCAAACCTTAGAGGCAATGAATATTGTGGGCATACATCCACATGAGGTGTATACATATATTGTTATTTTGTCTATGTATATACATATATTATTATTATTTGACTAGATAAGGAGTCAAAATGATAGACCTCCTCACCACTCTCATTACTTCAGACTGAAAGTGGGAACATGATGCTCCTTTGGAAGCCCCCACTAAAAGTCGTTACCTCAAAATGTTTCATAAAAGGCTAGCCCTGGCTGTGTGAATTTCGAGAAGTGGGCTATTTCACTCTGAAAGTCAGGAAAGCCTGAGAGTAAAGAGTTTGTCCCAGTTCTAATGTGATTCATTCAAACAGCTTAAAAAGTTTGGATGAACAAGTCTGGACAATGAAGAACAACATGGCTATGAGGCCATGCCAACAGTGCACGGTCTGGCTACAGCCAACCCACAGTGAGGGGGAAAATAAGTTAACAGGGAGAATTTGTCCCCAGTATCAAGGCAGTTAGGTTCATGCCTTGGGCAACAAAGCTGTGGGAAGAATGGAGGTCTCTTCATAAATAAGAATGACAACTGGCAGCAAGTAGCTTCCTCTTTATTCCTGTGAGGAAGGCTCAGAATACATCCGCTATCCATGAGGTAAAAGCATAACTGTTTTCCCTGAAGGGGCAGAAAATCATCAGGGCCTAATACTGCATAGTAGGCCATTAGCAGAGCAACAGTTAGACACATGTGAGGCTGAACTACCCAGCTGAAGTCAGATTTTGCGCATTATATATCTTTCAGACTTCACTCCTTAAGGCTGACCAGAGGCAGCTGGCAACTTTTTCACAAGGCTGCAGCTTGTCAGCACATATGGTTTGTATTTGCCTGCCTGGTGTTAGGTTTGGTTTAAAATGGTTTTTGCAACAGGAGCTGGAGCCAATTTGTCTTCGAAACCACATTGCTATCCTCTTCAAGTGGAGTTTGTTATCTTGTGTGTCCTGCCAAACTCTGGTATGATATGTACTGTTCTAGCAGGTCTTTTCTCTGCTGATTTGAATTCATGTGGGGGGGTTTTCTTGCCATAAAAATATTGGGTCTCCTCCTATCCCACGCCCTGCCATTGTAGAATGGCTACACCCTGAAGAAGAAATTGAGCAAGGTATTAGGTTCAGTCTGCATCTGAATCACAAGCTAGTTGGCAAAGTCCAGAATTCAAGTTTTCAGAAATGATATTGACCCTAAAGGCTGCTTATGTGTGTGTGTGTATTACATTTTTAGGTGTCCACCTGATAAATTTTCATAGTGTATCTTAAAAACATAGCATACAACTGCATCAGATTTCTTTTCAGGTGGATTTTTGAATAATGGAACAACAAATCAGTGAGCTGCTGCAGCTTCCTGTTTTATGTATTCAGAGACAGGTCCAGGTTTCCTTCTGCGTGAACTGTGTAAGGGACATCATCCTTGTGGTTGCTCCATATTTTTGCATACCAAAACCTAGGTGTTTTTTTCCCCAAATTGTCTAGATTCTTAGGTGACAACTAAATATTAACATGGATTGTGAAGATGAAAGAGAAGCAATACTGACTCTTTCCATTGACTCTTAAAACCAGACACCTGTGTCCAGCAACAGAAACTCCGGAAGACTTCTGCCCTTGTGCATATCTCCACTATTTAGAAATGAATTCCACTAATTTGATTGCAGAATTAGCTTATTGCCTACCCACTAACTGTCCTGATTGGCCAGAGACAGTCCCTATTAATCCTCTGCCATCCTACTTTCTCGTCCAATTTTGAAATATCCCAATATTTACCATAAGTAAATATTACATATTACATAATTAATATTAATATTTACATAAGTAAATATTTTTATAGCTATGAAGACATATTCTTCTAGCATTTCTGATGTGCAGATCGAGGTTCATAGTGGGAATAATCTTTGCAGGTATGTTGTACCTGTACTAGAAGGATCGGATGTCCATGTGTCACTGTTACCTGTGGCTCATGTTGTTAATAGGGCCTAAATATCCTAAAAGCACCGAATTCCATCTGAGCTTAAAAGCTAATCAGAATCAGCTGGTTAGAACCTGAATGGGAGATCACCAATGAATATCAGGTACTGTAGACTACATTTCAGATCAAAGAACTTGCAAACTACCTCTGAATATCCATGGCCTAAGAAAACCCCTATGAAAATCCATGGGGTCACCATAAATTGGTAACTTGAAGGCCCATTTGCATCCCCATACACACACATAGTAAATACATACCACATACTGGCAAACTTATCTGTTGTTATTACTCCTTTAGAGGTCTGGATTTGATAGGTTAATTTCTCCATGTAGCTTGCACAGATTTTTATTCCTTTTTGGTGGTCCCAATTAAAGTATTACCATAATATGGACTTTGGAATTCATCTTATGTTCCACACAGCTTGTTGTTACTGTGTGCCTTCAAGTTGTTTCCAACTTATGGCAACCCTAAGGTGAACCTATCATGGGGTTTTCTAGGGCTGAGAGTGTGTGATACACCAAAGGTCACCCAGTGGGTTTCCATGTTCAAGCAGGGATTCAAACCCCATAGTCCAATGCTCAAACAATTACACAATACTGCTTTTCACCCCTACATTTTTTAGATCCTACGGATGCGCATTATATTTGGGGAATTGTGCTTGCTTTCTATTATATTGTTTCGATTATTGTGTGCCTTCAAGTCATTTCTACTTATAGTGACCTGAAGGCAGGGTTTCTAGGGCTGAGAGTGTGTGATGCACCCACACCATGCTGGCTCTCAGTTTCTATTATAGCTGAGCATAATGAGCCAGGCAAATCTGCACATGGGACCAGGTAAATATCAATTTCAGTATTGCCACTAATATGCCAAGTGTTGCCCTGTTTATAGATGAAACTGAAAAGAATATGTTACACAGTCCTTTTTTCTGTGTGCCTCTTCAACTACTGGCCATATTACACAGAATAAAGTAGTAGTAGACAAATAATAGAATTCTAGAGTGCATAATAATAATAATAATAATAATAATAATAATAATAATAATAATAATAATAATAGGTCATATTGTTATATTTTTAAAGTTTCTCTGTATTACAGCAAAGGATGTTACTGCTTCTCATGACATCTGTCCTGTGAGTCACAATCAGGGGAACGGCATGAAACTGTTGTGTTTGTACAAATTAGATGTGATGAATGAGATCCAGAAATAGGATTTCCTATGGTTTAAAATCAAGGTAGTCACAATTGGCCCCTATGTGGCCCTGGGGAAGAGACTTTTACCTTTTACCTCTGTGCCATTTTCCTAGTTAAAACCATACACAGAATTTCTGTTGCTGAGGTTTGCCCTATGGATTGGGTTGATTTCAGCTGGGAAAGTGACAGGAAAGGAAATGTTTTGCTTTAACTCCATTACTGTAAGGTAGGCCATTTCCACAATACACTGCTATAGTGCCATTGTTCCACTTTCAACATCCTGTGGAATCCTGGGGTTTGTAGTTTACCGAGGCCAAAGAGCTTTCTAGCTGAGAATTCTAAATGCCCCTCCCTAAACTGCAAACCCCATGATTCCGTAGGAGGTTGAATGTAGAATAATAGCACCATAACAGTATGGTGGAGAAATGACTATAGTCTCACTCTGAATTAGCTTTTACTTTTAAAATTGGTTTTGGTAGATTCTACTCATACCTCACTTCTATCAAGTTTCCAATGTCAGGGATCACCAGGCATTTAGTTATACAAGAATTATTTTTCATCCTGACAGAAAAAGAAATGAACAATATTTACGCATAGGATAAAAAAAATAAGCAAACAAAGCTATATTACGTTTAATTAGAATTCAATTACTTTGTTAAGAATTTTTTAAGGGATTCAGTTATATTAATTCGTTTAATTCATGTGATGCCACAGAATTTCAGAAGAAAACCCTATAAACCTGGATCCAATGGGGCTTGCTCCCAGGGAAGTGTGTAGGCCTTCAGTCTTATTTCAAAAGGTGTTCTATCAGAAATAATAGAGCTTGATTCAAGCAAATGGATTTATACATGAACTATACATTTACTACAGGCCTATCAGCTACATGTAGACGTGTCTTCTATTGCTTTATAGGATGGAACTTATCTGAATTCATGAAAGATTCACTCAGCTGCAAAACAATGAACCAACCCCAGACCTGTAAGTAATGCTATTGTATCATTGCTTATCCTACATATCAATATAGCTGTTATTTAATTACATTTTACCAGAGCAGTAAATAAAAGCTAAATGCCCTTTCCTCTACATATCAAGAGGCAAGTATATATCTGCTTGAATAAAATGTCATTTCCAATTTATTTTCATTTAATAGGGTTGCAAGTGTCCAATTTATAGGCTCAGTGCACAACTGCAATAAGGTCAGAACCTGAAAAAATTGTGATCGTATTAGCCCTGTTTCTGTATGACCTTGTAAAAATGTCTTTTAACTCAACACAGGCTGTCATGCAAGAAAAGTCACCTGTCAAACATTAACTAAACTGAGGTTTATGCAAGAAGAATTTAGTGGTGGTACCTGAGATATTAGTTGTGCAGTATTTTTTCCCTTCTGTATTTTTTTTAAGTGAATATATTTGGTTTTGGTAAAGAAAATGTAAATAGAAGGGTTTTGCTGTCTATGGAATTTTGACAGCAGCAGTAGAAGCAGTGGGACCCTTTGGCTATAGCTATAGCTAAAGGGTCATAAAGTTGATGAATAATTCCTTGAATGTACAATATTTTGGAAACAAGCCTACTGTTCTGGTGTGTGATGCGGTAACATTGATTTGTAGGTGTTGAAAATTTGCATTGAAACTTATGTTGAAAATTGTAGGTTTTGAGGGATTTTTATCAGGCCAAAATTTTGATCAGCAACTTATATAATAATAATCTGGTTAGGGTTATAAAAGCGTAGACTCTAAACAGTAAGTGGTAGCAGAAGCAGAAGCAGTGTCTTTAATTACACAGAAGGCCATTTATTTCAATGAGCTTAAAACAGCTAGCTTGGCTGAATTTTGGAAGGCATTTTCAACAACTCATTAGTGAACATTTTAACAAAGCATTGGCTGTAATACTGGGCTTCTTCGTCAGCATCTGAAATTCAGATTCATGACCAGATATGACACTTGTACTACAGCCCTATGAAAATTGTTTTCTCTCAGCCCAGAATTTCTTGCCTGGCTTTGTTAAATGAAAACTTTGTTCTGAACAGCTTATAGAAAAGATGGATTAAATACAAATGCACTGCAAGGATAGTGAGGATGGTGGCCCATAGAATTTATCTGTATACTTCTAAACAGAGTTACTGGGTATAATATGCTATCTGTCAAGTTGTTCTTAAAAACTATTAAAATGCTGTGATTGGTGTCAGTTATGACCCATCAAGAGCATTTACCTCTGTAATGCCATCATATTGACTACACAATTCCACATTATTTGGTTTCTGTATATTGTGAGAGCTGGTGTGGTGTAGTCATTTGAGCATCAGACAATGCTGGAGGCCAGGGTTCAAATCCCATTCAGCCACAGAGTCTCCCTGACTGACCTTGGGGAAGTCACACTCCCTAAGCTGCAGATTGTTCTCAGGTAAAGGCAAATGCCTTCTGAATTAATCTTGCCAAGAAAATCCCATGATAGGATCACCTTAAAATTGCCTATGGAAAAAACTTGAAGGTGCAGAACAATATATTGTGAAGTTCATCTTTTTATGTTCTGTTGTAAAAATTTGAATCTAGAGGACCCTCTTAGTAATTGTCTAGGTGCAAATTATTTTCTTATGAAGGAAATGTGAAAATATGTTCTCATGGCTGCCTAGATCACTTCAAAAACTCCCATTGGAAATTAACTAAAACATGAGTCAGGACAGATTGAACTGCACTTCAGACAGTGTAAGACTTTGCTTTGGGGATTATTACTTGGCAGCAGGAGCCAACACATGAAGTAATTACTGTGACTAACTTATTTCATATCTCTTAATTAACATAATTCCTTCTAATGCCATAGTTAGTGTCCACCAACCTTTGTCTATAAGTCAGATGGTCCCATATAGAAAAGGTAATTGTTTCTGCGTGTTTGGTGAATTCTGATGCATGGACAAAGATATTAATTTATAAATTAAAGGGAGATTTTAAAAAACCAAACAGCTAAGCATGCTTATTCATGGGCCATTTCTGCATTAGACTGTTACAGCGCTATAATTCCACTTTCAGCATCCTATGGAATCCTGCAGTTTGCAGTTTACTAAGCCGAAAGAGCTCTCTGGCTGAAAATTCTAAGTGCCCCTCCCTGAACTGCAAACCCCAGGATTCCATAGGACATTAAAAGTGGAATAATAGCACTATAACAGTCTAGTGTGGAAATGGCCATAGAATGTTGAACATCAATAGGAGGGGAGAGTAGGGAAAGACAAACACTTGGACTGCACAGGTCTCTAATAGTTTATAATATCCTGGCGACAGAGACTGGAGCAAGAGGGCTGCACATCAACATGTTTAAAATATCCCTTCCTTACAAAGTATATTGTCACTTCAAGATAAAATTGGAAAAGGACGTCTTTCTTCTTTTACTTACTGGAATTTCCTCCCCGCCCCTACCACCACGTTTATTTAAATACAGTTTTATTTATATACAAATAAAGTCAGAACTGGCTTACATAAGAAAAATTTAAATTTCTTAAACAACTTTAAAACCCAAAATATAATATTAACAAGGAAACAAAACCAGAAAACAGGAATGCTAGTCAAAAGCATCATGGCAAGGTGTGTCTTGCACTTGTTCTGAAACATCTACAAAGAGACAGCCTGGATGTAACATAAAGTTATAGCCAGACAGAACTGTTCCTCTTCTTCCTTTGCCTGCCAAGTACTTACCCTGCTCTGTGACAGCCACCCTTTACAGTAGTTTACTGGTTGGTGGAAAGCAGGGTGGTGATAGAGAATCATCCAGCTATATGCTGATAGCTGGAGTCACAATGTCAACAGCATGCAAGATGTATGGAGCACTCTCAGGAGGTTCCAAAAGCTGCCTTGTCATTGTGCACACAGCTGTAGGCACTTTTCTGGATTTTCTTCACTGCCCCTCACTCTCTACCAGCTGTCAAATGACCACAAAGGAAGCAGAAGAGAAAGAAAGGTTTTGAAGAAAGGAGGGTTTCCCCCTTCAATGACCAAAAAAAGGCACATATTTTGTTGCATGTCATAAAAGGATTCTTTCAACGATATCTGGGTGGCTACATGATTTCTAAAGATGCTTTAGAGTTTAAAATCAGAATTATTTATTAGGCCTGAGAACAAGTTAACAATGAAAAAAAATAGATTGACTATGCATCCAACCTACCTCCCAGTAACAGCTGGGAAGTGTTCAGCATCATCATGAACCAGTTGAGGCTCCTATGTCATCTTTAAGGGTGGGCTCATGTGTAATGGACAGAAAATGGATTTAAGTACAGCAGATTGTAACCTGTATAAATAAAGAAAAAACTCTCTTAAATAGCCAAAGATGGAGAAATACACTCTTAGCATCTGATTTGCTTCTCAAGGAACAGTATCAAGTTCAAGAGTATTCCCAAGGCTCTTTACCAAATCAGATGCGATAACCAAAAGACGCCTCATCAGTTAGAAGCAGGCTAATCACCTTCAGACCACTGCTATTCCTCACCAAGATGTTCTCCATCTCCTCTGGGTTCAGTTTTTTTCCCCTATTAATCCACTTGACTGCAGCATCCCAATACTAGTTTAGAACACAGGCAGAGATAACAGCTGTTTGGTGCCTTATTAAATATATATAGGTATAAGGACAAACACTGTACAGCAAAGCTTGGGATAGTTTCAGGATGATACAAAGCAAAATAAAAGATGTATTTTTTTCCCTTGCCTTTCTACTCTCCTGAAATTTTGGAAAGTCCCAAACATTGCTATAGCCTATCATGATATGATAACATGCCATGATAGACCAAACCACTAGTGTGGTTTACTGTTAGTGTGGTAGGACATTCTTCCCAACCTTTTCATCTGCACCCTTTGTTCCAGAGGGTTTCACAGCCTGCCCTGGGGCAGATATGATAGATGGTACACTACATTGGAAATTGATATACTTCCTCTCCAAAGAAAGTTTATGAAGCAGTTCCATTAATGATGTCAGTCATACACAGGCAAACATAATAACCGGTGCTCTGATCATGAGTAAATTTGTTGAAAATGGTGAGATTTATCCAAATAAACTACTTTTAAAATATGTTTCAAATCACAGATTAAATCATCTCTTTAACTTGGAGAAAGTTGGTATAGTTCAGCCACATTCCCCAAGTCCTAAAACCAGGCATAATCAAATATCCTAAGTTACAAGATTGTTGGAAGATGATTGATACAAGCATCATGAAACACTTCTAATGCAAACTAGTGTCATACAATGGGAAGTAAAATATCCAAAATATCCCACCTTATCCTTTTTGCTTCTCCAAATCTAGTTAGCATATGGCATTAAGTAGATCCTGAAATGGTTCCAAACTAGCATATACTATTGTGCATAAGGATATCCTGCACAATCATAGTGATCTACAGGAATACAGCCTGACAGATGTCAGGGCCAGCACATTCTTACTGATGAGCCGTCTTCTCATATTCTTCCAACACCAGTATGGCTGAGGCTAAAAATTAAACTGGTAAGGTTTGGGCTTTGAACATGATTTCATGCAAGGGCTACATGATATACAGTACACAAATAACTTTTGTCTGTCAGTCAGTGAATCTATCTATGCATAACTACAACTCATATATATAGTATATTCAGGTATTTATATGGATTTAGTCCAGTGAAGGAAGTTTAATTTCTGGCTGTTCTAAACAAACAATGCCCTTAAAGTGCTTTTTAATTGTGCGTCAATATACTAAGAGGATATTTGGTATGAGTGTGTTTTTAAAAAATCAGATTTCAGTTAAAAATAAAATGGCCACATAATCATAGTCATAAGGCTGTCGTTCTTTTTAAATAAATATTAACACCTTTTATACATTTTCTGAAAATTATATGAATGTCTGCTATATGTGATATATGATATATGTAACAATAGGTATACAATCTACGGTCCAGTCATAATTTTGCCATATAGTGCAGACAGAGCACTCTGTGCTTCATTAAAATTATTGCATTTCACACTGACAAAAGCTTTTGCTAATTTATTATTAAATGTCCCAAAAAGATCAAATGCTTAGTTTTAGGAAGAGTGTTCCATTCATTTCTATCAGTTTATGTAATGAGAATTTTCTTTAGCCATTGTTGAGTGTGTCAGTATGTGTTTGTGAAACAGTTCTAGACTCTTAAACAGTTATGTGAGAGGGCAATACATTATCGCAATAGAAAAAAGATATTTGCTCATTATTAATCTCATTCTTAGAATTGATTGGCTGGGTCATTCTTACTCCAGAACCATGTTCATACAGAATCATGTGTGACACTCTACATGTACATATATTTCATAGTAGCAATGATGGTCTAAACTGACTTTAAGTCCTGCTCACTCTGAAAAATATGCACCTGTCACTTTTGAGTCATACACTTCTAAATAGCTATTTGTTTTAAATTAAGGAGGACAGTAGTTTTCTTTGTGAGCTTATCAGTACAAATCACAAATTATGTGAGAGAACTGCCACATTTTAGAAGTTAATCACATGGAATGCAGTCTAGGGGAAGCAGTATAAAATCAAAATAAAAAAACATAGAAATCAATGGAAAATTAATCACAAATTCAGGTGCTTACATCCTCATCATGATTGTATGTCTTGGGATATTTCACTTGCTCAGAACTGTATTCATAGAATTCAGTGAGGCTACAATCACTCTCCTGCAGACTTCAGTGGAGAAATCTTCCATCACATCATCACTGCCTTGTGATAGGGCAAATTCTTCCTCACATAGCAGATGGAGAAGTAAAAAAGGAATTTCATGGTCCCATAAAATACTCCAGTACTAGGTACAGTAGGAAAATTTTCCTATCTACATCAATACATAAGTGTTCAATTTTTTCATCTTTAGAATTACAGCACCACCCTGAGCCTATGGGAACAGGGTGGGTTAAAGAACTATCAAATAAAAGCTTGCTCTGCAAGCCAAGATGGAGTACTTTTATTGAAAGTGAATTAACCTGACTGAAGTAAACTAACATGTCTAAGCCAGAAAATAATAAATGCCCTGATTGTATATAACTTGAAAACTGGAATTTCATGAAGGCTTTTTAGCTAAATCCCAGAAGACAAACAATGTTTTATTTACTATGTTGTTGCTGTGTACCTTCAAGTCATTTCTGACATACAACAACCCTAAGGCAAACCTATCACATAGTTTTCTTGTCAAGATTTGTTCAGAAGTGGTTTTGACATTCTTCTGAGGCTGAGACAGTACAACTTGCCCAAGTTCACCCAGTGGGTTTCCAGGGACAAGGAGGGATTTTAACCCTGGTCTCCAGAGTCATAGTCCAATGCTCAAGCCACTACACCATGCTGGATCTCTAAAGTTTTGTTGCTGCTGCTGCTGCTGTTATGTGCCTTCAAGTTGTTTCCCACTTGTGAAGATCCTAAGGCAAACCTATCACATGGTTTTCTCTATAAGATCTGTTTAGAGCAGGTTTTGTCATTGCTGTCATCTGAGGCTGAGAGAGTGTGACTTATCCAAAGTCACCCAGTGGGTTTTCATGGCTGAACAGGATTCCAGCATTAGTCTCCAGGGTCCCATTGAATAAAAATTTTGGAATGTTGTAAATAAGCAAAGAGTAAGTTTACTTACGCAAGATATGCTTCTAATTCAAGATCAGTGAAAAGAACAGTGAAGTAACAGGAGATACCAGAAAAACATTGGAACTCACTCTTTGCTTCTTCTCAGTATCCCAAAGTTTTTCTCCAATATCTTCTGCTATTTCATAGTTCTTTGCACTCATTCTGAAACAGAAGCACATCTTTTGTCTGCCACTGTTCAGTGGCTGTATCTAGAGTGCCTGGACCATCACCAGTTGCTTATGGGATTTGTTTGTTTCCACAATCCATTTCTGTCTTACCTTGGAAATTTTGCATAATTGTATTATTATGTGCCAGGCTGGTGCTTATATCTAAATAAAGATATCTGTTTTATTTGCATTTTCTGTCACAGAGCCAAAATGAATAATAACTGAATATACGAGCAATTGCTTATGAAAAAGAGCTCAAAAGCCATTGGGTTTCTGTCTACATATATGTTTTGCACTGAAATTCGTGAAAAAGAGGGTGTTTGTCTTGTAATGATCAGGAAATGAATACCTGTCTTTTTTATGCCTCTGGGACTCTAAATGATGTTGTACTTTACTCTTCTTGTACCCTTCACCATGGGGAAAGACAAAAGTCCTGTTCATCCCAGCATACAGTAGGGCAAGAGATGGCAAGGGCAAGAAGGAAGAAGGCCAGATAGATGTATCTGCAGCTACAGAGCTGCAGGGGTTCAACAGAATCCCTAGATTAGAGTTTGGTGAGTCTAGTTCCTTTCCAAGCCAGTGGTGATGATTTTGTGATGATTTTGGTGATTTGTACCAAAATAACACTGTGTGAATGTGTTTGTGAATGTTTTTCATGCAGAATGCAAGTCTGCCATGGTGCACAGTGTTTGAGTCCCAAATCAGCTGTGGCCTCATGATAAGCTATAATGCAGGCTGGCCTAAATTATCAGTTAAAGCAGAGCTGGGGAAAAGAGCTTCTTTTATTGTTAGCATGAAAGAAGGTGTGTTCTTTCACATCGTCCAAGATTATTTTTAAACTTTAACAAAATTCTGGGAAATATTGGGGGAATTAGAGGAGCCGTTCCACAGAGATGTAACAGAAAGCATTAAAGTTTCTCTGTAGATGCAATTTCCCTTGAAGTCACATGAAATGTTGTTTAGAGAGTTAAAAGCAACAGTGCATTGGGCTCTGGGATTTATTTTAGGGTGAACCAATAATCAGAGGGTTAGAAAAACTCTATGGGATGTTCCAAAACTTGCTTGTGTACAATCAGTGATTCTCAGGCACTGAGAAACTAGTTCATCAAATCAGGCCATTTAATGGTGTCACATGCAGCTGCGCAACGTTGTCAGCGCCTCTTTGTAAATCTTCAGAGATTTACAGCACCATATGCTGGAGCAATGGTATCTAATATTTATATTCTTTCATTATTTTGCTTTCCTTGAGACAAAACCTAAAGACTTATATGAAATCCACCATGGTGTGTTAGAAATAACAGTGCTTACTTGCAGGATTTATAGTCGTACACAAAGCGTAGACCCAGTACTCCAGTAATTGCAAGCTACCCAACAGCTGCATAGTATTTACTCAAAGTACTTTATTCACTTAGTACAGACATTGGGAGATGTTTCAGACTGCCTACCTTGAATCTACTAATGCCAAAAGCAAATGGATTTCAAAAGAGAAAAAATCAGCAACATACACAAAGTAGATTGTTTGTTATCTTCCCATTCTTTCTGAAGATCCTTCATACAGTCTTCTATCTAATACAGAATTTGTAGTCCTGGCCTTTCTGTTGTCTTCTTTTCAAAGAAAAGCAAAGTTTCTGGCCCTACGAAGTCAGGGCATTTCAATGGTTATCCAGGTCTCACTTTCCTCCTATATCTATAACTCTTAACAGCCGTATAGTTTATCCTACCACCACACAACTTTCTGCAATGGGCAGAAAAAGTACATTCCCATTCTACACACATGCCCACACAAAGCCCCTCAGATTTTAAAAATGTGTTTATATAAAAACAGGCAAGTAATATATATTCTATTCCTTTTATTTTGTAAAGCACATTGTAGTCATTTGGGATGCATAAAATTAACACTTGTGGTTAAAAGCATGTACCTGGATAAAAAAAATATATAGTTGGTATAACTGATCAACAAAGACTAAGTAAAAATATTAAAATATTCTATATTTTTAGTACATTGATAACATAAAAAATTACCTAACAATAGATACCCAAAAGAAAATGTTTCATAAAAATCTACAGCTCATATACAACTCCCCCAAAGGGGCTTAATTCTGAACATGTTTCCTTTTGTAAACAATTGACATAGATTTTGATGCAATTTACTTCCAGCTAAAGTGTACATTTGGCTAGTAGGTTTGACATTCTTTGTTGTTTGTTTCTTTGTTCTTTGTCAGGAACTGATGTAAATAATCTTTTTTGAGAAGAAGGGAGGCATAATATTCATCCCAGAGATAAATAACTGTTCAGCAAAAGTCACTGGTTTTTTTTATGTCCATACATAATACTTTCCTGGTATTGCTTCTCAACTCCTATTCAATCAGTTTTATTCTCTACACCATGATGTAGTTTAATAGTGCTTCATGATAAATAAATAAATAATCTGGATGCAATCCAATACAGACTTTAGAATGCTTAAAACCATGAATATCAATAGTTTTTTAGGCACACATATCTCTGTATTAGATAGTGGATAGTAAAAAAAATCAGTTATCACAGAATGTAAGATGGTTCTTCATAAAAATGAATTATTGTTCCAGAGACCTCTATAAATCAGTATGATTTTGACTTTTTTTAAAATAAGCAAATAATGATAGATTTGTAGACAGAGCAAGAATCTAAAAAAGATTTTATAAGTATCACCATCAAATGGGTATGTGGGAAAGAATGAGACATTACAGATGGTTGCCAGACAGATTTGATTGCTTTCTGAAGTTTTTGCCCTCCATATTTTAATTCCTTCATCTCAGCATTTTCTAGGAACAAATCTTGTGATAGTGCTTAAGCAAGACTTTGATACAAAGATTCAGTTTCCCAGTTCTTAAGATATTTTCAATCTTGTTATGAGAAAATACTGTTAATGTCACTGGAGATATTTCAATTACAAGGAATAGTTTGGTTTTATATAAGAAATGACAAGCCCATACAGTATTATAGAATGTCTATTGAAATGAAGTATATTTTGTGACTTTAAGTTACATAAGGAACACTTCCCATAAAAAAAAACCTCTTCTAGTATTAGTAACTTATTGGTTTTGAAAACACACTGTATGTTATAAAATTCTTATTTTCAAAGTAGTAAGTAAACTAGAAAGAAGTATGCTATTTTGAATAGAGGACAATGGCAGTCAAATATAATTAAGGCAGTTTTTAGTCTTAAATTTCTTCTTTTATGAACTTACTAACATAATCAACAAAAGAAATAATATGGTACTTTTTCATATACAACTGGGGTAGTTGATTGAACTTTTCTGTTGGCGTATAAAACCCTGTGGTTGTAATGTAAGGTAGTCTTACTGGTAAATGAGTCTCACTGGATACAAAATTACTTCTAAGTAAAAATACACAGAATTTTCCTTCCAAGTTATGAAAATAGCTTCATTTATTTTGCTAAGATTCTTCTGAAAGCTGCAAAGGAACAATACAAATCTGTTACATAATTTTTATCTGACAGCTACATTCAGAGTGGGTTTTTGGGGAGGGAGGGGTCAACTATTTTTTAAAAGAAATGTTTATGACTGAAAAAATTAATAGGGGTCATAAGGTCAGTTAAGTCCCAATTAATAACAACAGCCACTACACTACAGCTACTACAATCTGTACTTGTGAAATTTTGTAGGCACCTGCAATTTAAAGAAACCCAATCTCACCCTGCTGGAACAAAGCAACAGAAGTGAGGACACTAAAGATGGATGAAAGGAACCCAGGAATCACACCTCTTGATTATTACCATGCTGTTGCCTTGAAAATATTCGCAGTAGAAGTGGTGGTGGTGGTGGTTGTGGTGGTGGTGATGGTATATCTTTTGCTGCTAATGTCCAGTCCTGTCCACAAGCTGCTTCTAGAGCTATGGAAACCCACCCTCACAGATGTAACTATTCTAACTTATCAGACTTGCAACAAGAAATAATCAACAATTCATGGGGGGGTGAATTATAGAAAAGTGCAAATGTAGAACACTTTCTGTTACACCTATATTTAAGTGAACATCACACCACTTAAGTAATATAATACTTTATTTTAGTTCGAAATGTAAACAGTGAGGTTTACAATGACCAGATTAGTTCTGAGCTATAAGATAAGAAATGCACCTTACCATTGTAGGGACACTCTCCACAAACTGACTTCTCCAACAATAAAAGAAAGTAGAAGTATACTGGTAGATATTACAGAATCTGTCAATTAAAAAAAAAGCGTTGAGCCCCAATCCTAGTTTCGGTGTTTAAAAGAAAACCCTGTTGAATTCAATGGGGGGGGGTCCTCGCAGGTGCTAGGAAGGACCGGAGTGCCTGTGTGATAATACAGTCTTTGGGATATACAGTAGAAAACACGGCATTAACTTTGCAGGGGGCGATTGGTCTGTTTTCCTGTATGACTATCTTTTCTTTTCTCTCTGCCTTAAAAATATCTTTTTTTGGTGTAAACTCAAGTCATACAGGTATTTCGTAGTTCTGCCTTGCAATCGGCATGCTAAAGTAGAGATAACAGCAGTAGACAGTAAACAGTTATCTAAGCGCATGTTATGGCGAGCCATTTCGTTTTCCACAAACTGCGGATTCCAGACAAGAGGGGAAAAAATGGAAGCATGATTAATTAACTAAATGTTCTGGAGATACAAAGAACCGTCTAAAAATGACAGACTGCAGGATGCAGATAGTATAGAGAGTGTTTACAAACTGCTTTTATGTGATGTCTTGCACTAAAAAATGGATTGAAACAGAAGGACTGATAGCAATTCTAATTTATTTGCAATATAACGCCTGTTTGCAGTATATTGTCACAGGAAGCCCTCTTTCAGATGTGAAGCTCTTCTGCTGAGATTATTTTTAAACTTGCAATTATTTTTCCATTCTGAAATATCAGTATGTTCCTCCTTTCTAGCCCAGATTAATCGCCATACTTCCATTTCCATTTTTAGTATCATTTACGTGAGACACACGTACACACATAATCCTAAAGTGATGCCACTTAATAGTGGGTGCATATATGTTGCCTGTGCTAACCGCCTCAGATCAAAATGCACTATCAAATTGCCGTGTATGCTTCAAATATGTTCGGGTTTCTTTCTTGAAGTTCAGACTCTACCTTTAAAGGTAGCGTGAGGAACCCTAAAGGTATTGGCAGCATTCGCAAGTCTCTCTCCTGAAAGTGGAGAGACATCCTCAGCCGTCTAATAAGAGATGTCCATAATATCAACAGTGTAATCAGATGTCTGGGCTTGCTCCCAGTAAAACTTCGCTTAGGGAATTAGGTTTAAACCGGTAGACTCTCGACCCTAAACTTGATGGGAACAATCTTGCATGAGCCCCATTCTCGACTGACTTCACTGAGAATACGGACCTCGTTGGTTTCTATGGGATTTGAATATTTTCAGATGAGGTGGTCAGGTTGTGGAGCCACTGAGTGTAAACTTAAACACATTTATGGGGTACCTAAACCCGAAAGAAATCAATGATACTTGTTTCGATACTCATGGTTCCTGTTGAGGTTTCTATTATTTTTTTAAAACCCGGTAAGCATAAGGTAGGGTGGATCGAATTAAACGACCGAGGTTTTCCGTTTTGTGGTCCGACACCAGCTCTCAACTAATTTTCGCAACCTTTTCACCCTGAACGCATTTACTTGGAAGAAAGTCCCTCTGATTAGTGTCGAAGACGAAATGCCAAAGCGAGTCATCGACATGGAGCCTTCAGGGCCAGATCTGATTTCTTTTTTTTAAAAAAAAGAAAATAAGAACACGTTCTGCTAGTTAACTTGCTGCTGCCAAGTCTCCGCACTTTACACCTGTCTCTAAAATATATTTACTTGGACATGAGTCCCCTTGATTTCACTAGAATTTATTTCCATGTAAATGCGTTTAGCATCTGGATGCCGATCTTCCAGATACACTGTCATGACCTTTTTGTTGTCTAAAATGGGAAAAGGGGGGGGGGCAAAGAAAAAGAGGAGGCATTTCAACGCTTTCATGATGCTTGCGCATACACTCGCGCGCAGGTAGGTAGGTAGGTAGGTATGGGTAATAAGTATATGATGTATGAAAGTATCAAGGGAAAGGACGTACCAAGACCTGACCTCACTCAAGAGGACTGGCGAGAGGAGAAGGATTCATCTTTTCTCTCATCAGTCTAACTTCAGGCTTTTCTAAAGTTAAACCTGGATCATCAAGTTGTCTGAGAAAAGATTCTGGTCCTCAAGGCGCTTGGGTAGTAGAATTGACCCACTTGCAAAAGTAAATGAGGAAAGCAGTCGAAGTCACCTTCTTGCGACATAAATATTCAGATAGTATCTGTAAAGTGGACGTTTCCTTCTGGCTAGAAAGGTGTTTTAGTGGAAACAGAATCCCGCTCAAGATCCATTTGTTCAAGTGCGTGCCCCCATCTACGCACCCCCTGCATTTGTCTATCGATGTTGCAAGCCTAGGGAAATACAGGGTCGCCCCCACCCCTATCTTCTTATCTAAAATCCCAGCAAACAGTTATTTGGTCTGAGATCTTAATGCAGAATTGCTTAGAAAGACGTTTTAAAGACGCATGTGAAAGAGGCTTCTAGTTAACATGTTGGCAATGTGTTCTTGGTTGAACCTGCCGTTCTGGGAACCAGGTGAAACGCTACTAAGGTGGACCAGGCAGGAGAACTACTAAATACGTACGTCCCTCTCACCGCTCCCAATATACTGTTGTCAGGGCGGGGGAGGAGGAGGGGGGCATTCCTATTGAGAGTAACTTCCAGAGCCCAGCCTATCTCAAAAGTTGTCAGGGCCGGCACGACTTCATTAAGTAACCTTAGACAAGTTAACAGAGCAGGGGGCAGGTGTGAAAAGGGAGGGGGGCATTCCTTTGCCGTTATACTAACATATTCGAGCATTGTGCCCAGTCTTCGCCCTTCAGACGGTGGGAAGTCTCATATTGCTGTATCAAATTAAACAGCTTGATTTTAATATAAGAACAGTACCGTGAATCTGGCGTGTGTAGTAGGACCAGGTTTTATAATATGGGTGTGTTAAGTTTGAGAAAGAGAAAGAGAGAAAAAAGTCGAGGCATGGCTTTTGCTGTTTGGCTGGTCGGCCAGCTGACTTTTGCTTGAAAGCAATTTCGCTCCTATTGTCTAGATTCATTTTATTCTACGGGTAACCTGGGCGTCTAGTTTTTGAAGCCTTGAGATTCTTTCTTTAGATCCATTTTTTAAAGGATGCTGGGAGGGGGACGGGTGAGGAATGTAGAGTTAACACTTCTAGAGCCAAGAAAGTAACAGCAACTTGTTAGCACAAGTGTTAACACACAGTTTCTAGGCGCTTTAACTTCCGTGTTTCGAAGAACAAGAGAATCACGGTGCCACGTTCTTGTTGCCATAACCGGTGCAGAGAAGTGAGAACAATGACAAAGCTTTCGAGAAAGAAGCGGAAAGTGCCATGAACTTGAAAGCAGTGGTGGGGCTGGGGCTGCTCCTGCTGTCGCTTTTCTCTGTGCTTTTCAACCCGAAGGAGCTAGCTTCTCTCCATTGTGCTTCCCAGGGCTCTGAGGAGATGCTGTCCCGACTTCCTTGAACTTTACTAAACTTTCAGACCTCGGGGGCTGAAAGACTGTCTCACGGGCGAATTTCAAGGACCATTGCCGGGTGCTTACCTAAACTCAGCTAACTTTAGTGCCCCTCATTTGCAAACTGTCTTCTACCAAGGCGTGTCAGCGAAAGGTCAACGCTACAAAGCGGTTATGCTCACTTTCTTCTACTATGAAAAAGAAAAGAAAGGGATTTACCAAGGAGGAGGGAGAAGGGGAAATCCATGAAGACTTAAACTTGTCTTAAACTTAAACTTAAATACTTGGAATTTGCAGGGGCTCGGAGTTAACAATTTAATATATTGGGCTCATTAAAAACTATAGATAAAATTAACGTGAAACTTTATATGTAGAACGCATTGAAAAACACTATGCGCAGACTTGTTTGTTGTATTTTTTTTAAAATCAAACCGCTGAACGCTGGCTTAGGTGTATGCTCTCAACTGTGCCTCTGCGATATTACTGTATTGATGGATGAGAATAGCAAAAAGTGAATAAAATTCAGTATACAGAATAACTCTGTGCTTAACCGGATGATCCTAGAACCTCCTGGCACCTCTTGCAGTTGCATACTTCGTATAACTACTGTCTATTGAACACTGTAAATATCAAGAAGAGCCAAAATACAACTTTTCTCACCACTTCACTCCACCCACACCCACACACCCAAAAAGTAGTGGCAGGAGTAACAACAACAATAGCAGCAGCACCAAAAGGAAAAAAAAAATCCCGGTCAGATTCAGTCATCGTGCCTTAAAGTCTGCCTGAGCCAACGCACAGTGACCTTGCTGTTTTCTGTTGAGATTTCGGACGCCACAATAGTTTAACTCTCTGCTGCTTGACGTGAAACTACTTCGGTCGGGCAACTCTGTTCGAGAACAAAACGCGCGCACATACACACATACTTCTATAGCTCCTAGTCGCACACACACAAACTCCAGAGCAATGCCATTTTTGCGATGGAACAACGCATCAACTTACCAAAGCTGGAGTGTAGGTTTTTCGGCAAAAGCTACCAGTAAGGCTGAGAAGTGAATAACTGGAGCAAAAGTTGGAAGAGCAGAGTTGGGTTGGGTTTTTTTTTCCTTTTCTTTTTTTAAGGAAGCCAGTGGGAAGTGAGAGCACAGCGCTCTCTTCCTCTTTCTGGCTGCCACCACCGAAAACAAAGATCTGGGAGTTAAGAGACCAGGACCGTGCCAGATCTCGACACACAGAGAGAGGGAGAAAGGGGGAGAGGGGGACAGGCAGACGGGGGAGAAGATTACACTCTGGGCCAAATCTCCGTTCCCAATCTTGCTAGCGAAAGGGTTAACGCTTCGGAGATAGCGAGACGGGGGGGTATGCCCCTTGACAATAAATATTATTTTGTAAACAAAACAGCCTGTCGGCAAAACTTCACAGCGATATTGTGTTTATGTATTATGCGGGGGGAGGTATTCGTAGCAAAGGAAATGAGAGAGGCTCGTGTTAAAATAGACTGGATGTTTGAAAAAGGGAAGAAAAAGGTATCTAAACAATAAAAGAGAACTCGTCCTGTTTCATCCTCTCTCCTTCCAGAGACGAGAGAAAGAGAGGTGGGGGGACCTGTTGCCTAGATTTTAATATTTTCTCCTCAGGGAAAGTTTCCCTTAAACAACTTGCTTCTTCCAAAGGACGAAGATTCAGTATGGCTAAACAGATTAAACTTCGTGTGCGCAAAGGAAGCACCTTTGCAACAGTGCTGAAAACATGTCCTCAGCATAAATAATCAGGTAAGGGAAGATGATTTACACTTGAGGGGCCGAAGGTTGCCTTTCCCACCTTCCGAACGAAAGGAATCCATCTGTTTACAGAGAGATTGACCGGTCACGTGAATGAGGTGTGTGCGTGCGCACGCGCGTATCTCCACTTCAATCCTCTTTTTAAAAGTCACCAGCATCCCTTCGTCATCCGGACTAAAAATATTCTCCACTGGCCCCTAGGTTGTAGGGCTACAGTAAACCTGCTTGGAGAGATTCGACGTTTTCGGTTTTAAGTTCCAAGGTGGTGTTGTGAAAGTAAATAAACAAAATCGGAGGAAATAATATTTGGTCAAGGTGGAAGAATTGACTTTTATTCCCCTTTGCAGTAAATAAGTATTTTACTTATTTATTACATAATGCGCCCTGGATGTTTGTGGGTTCTGAATCTGAACGGCAGTTATCAAAAACATATTTATTTTATTATTTTAAGATGAATGTGTCCCGATAATGATAGACTGCTTACTACTGCAGGAAAGTGAGGGCCAAATGGATCGTGACGAGGCTGAATGAAAGCAATTCTTTTCCTCCACTCAGAATGGCTCATCCACTGAAAGGCTGAAAATTATTTTTTCTAATCTAAGCCATCCTTTGAGCCAGTTGAGAAATATGGTTGGAAGGGTGGAAACTGCCCTCTAAAATACAGGTTTCTGTTTTTAATTATTAATTAATTAATTAACAAGAGGAGGAGAAAGCCGCTCCGAGTGTGGTTCCACTACAGCGTGTGAGGTATTTCCTGTTTCACACACATTTAGTCTCATCTACAATCAGAGAGCTTAAGTACTGTTAAGAATTAACTTAAGTCCGTGCCCTCTTGGTGACTTCAGTGGGACTCTGTAGGCTGAAATCCAAGAGCTTTGACCGAGTAGTGCAGCTGGGCTAAACATAGTTTGAACAGTCAACTGCTGTTAACCTGGTGTGTGATTTCCTCGTCGTTACAAAGAGCTGGGAAACAATCACTTTTTATATGTAATTTGTGCAGATCTCTCTCTCTCTTTCTGTTCGCTTATCAGAATGGCTCCATTTTTAATTTCCTACGCACACACTTTTGCTCAAGATGCCTTTGAGTGGTGTACTTTCATCGACATTTACCTACAACGTAAAAATCCACTGAAATCTCCCAAGCTCTAGATCCCAGTCCTACTTCATATTCGGTTGTCTTTTAACTCAGCTGAGTGGCAGGATAAGACCTGCAAATAAATTATGCGCGATATGGAAAGAATGGCAGAGAAGAAGCGATCAAGCAGCATAGAACCCAACAACATCATTACCGGTTTGATCACTCCAAGGAACCCGGAACTGTTTGGGTTTTTTTGTGGTGGCTGGGCTCAGTATTGGCAGACAGTTATCAATTTTGCCTATTTGCAGGAGGAAGGCAAATTACTTTTCCCATCCATTATCGTTCAAACATCTTTAAATATGAAGACTCTTATAAGCAAAATCTGAACACAGAAGTATTCTCCGCGTGTCCAGTGTAGCTTACTCCCGAGTAAATTTGCACATGACAGATTGGAGGCAGCCTTTATTATTCCTTTTTTGCTGTTTCTTAGTGCTTGATCATTTAATAGACTTCTAACTGCTGATTCTTGAGAAGATTCAACTACATAGGAGTATTGGTGGTCCAAACTTGCCAAAACATTTCGGGTCTGGCGCTCAGACTGCCCTACCTTACTCGTGATGGAGGGATTGATTATTATCAGCCTGCCCTTCTATTCCAGGGTCCATGGATCACGCTTTCTTTCCTACTTTGCTTTTCTCCTCAGCGTTCCATCTAACACTGTAGGAAAGGACCGGGCTAAAGGGAGAGCTTATTTAAAATTATTAAGATTGACGGGCCCAGCTCAAGGTTCTGCCAAACGAAATGGGGTGAAGGAATAGCTTAGGATGAGGAGGAGAACTAGGGCTAACCGGATCATTGCTGGCAGACGAGCCACAATTGAAACCTCCTTTCGGGCCTACAGGTTAAAGATATCCGCACAGGAGCCTAAGAAGAGTGGGCTGGGAGGATATTCGGCGCATGATTGGGTTTACTTAAGCACGGAATAAAATTAATTTGAAAGCAATCTTAATGGCATTATAGCGTGAGTATTAGGCCAGGGCTGGGGAGAGAGAACTAGGCCGTGAAGTATTCTAGGCACCCATTCCGTGGCTTCCCAGACCATCCGGAGTGCAATGTGTGTTCCTCGCGGTGGCTGCAACCAGGGGTCCGTCCTCGAGATCGGTCTGCTTCCACTGCCGCTGCTGCTGCTGCTGTCGCTTTGCAGAGCCATTCGCCCCCACCGCCACCCCCGCATTGTTTATGGACCTTCTGTGCCTTGTTGTGCATTACGATCTTACTTAAACCATCATCTCTGTCTGAAAACAAACACGTGCATATTCCCCTACCAAACTATTTTGGGAGCTACGCCAGCGGTTTCCCGATGATTTAGGCTCTGTGTGGTTACCTTCTCTAGACAGTTTAGGAAGTGCGGAGAGTTATAAATATTCAACAGCACGTGGAAGCGCTGCCCGAGTATGGGGAAGGCGCATGCGCGGCCAGTCAACATCAAAAGCCAAGCGCTGTGTGTGTACTTAAAGAGAAAAAGGCTGTTTCATGTGTGGCATTGGAAAACTCTTTCAGAAACGCCTGGCAGCCCCGATGCAGCCAGAAAGCACAGCGAGGCTTCTTTAAAAAGCGATATTTTTCTTGTTATCCAGGAACACTCTTTCCTTAAAAAACAAAAACAAAAACCAAGCATTACACTTTAGCTATCTCTACATTCCCAGATTCTTTTTTTCCCTCTAAATGAGGCAGCATCGAAAAGAAAATATATACCCTTATGGGGGAGGGTCGGGTTTTTTTTGTTTGTTTGTTTGTTTTTTGGTTAAGGCTATTTATTTATTTATTTGCTTCTTCTTCTCTGTTCTTGCCCTTCGGTTTTCTATACACCCTTCAAACACACTCTGACAAATGGACAAGAAACGTTAGGATCGGGTGACTTGCAATTAAAATCGTTTAACATTTTGACCAAGGGTGAATGTGAGACTCAGATATGCAAAAATGTACATGTAGTTCCACGTACTGCTGGCGTATTTTTGTGTTGTCTAATATATATTAAACAATTGTACACTATGTGTGACATTAAGCAAATTTAAGAACCACTGAGTGCAATAAATCTGCAATAAGGAGCACATCTTTGACACTCCCACTGAAATAAATGTGCCTTCAAAGTGCTTCAGTTTTGTGAGATTCTGTCCTAGCAAGCCTATCCTTCCTGCCTGTTTTAGAAATGTGGGCCTGCTGTGTTTCAGAAGTTGCGTGCTGTGTTTCAGAAGTGTGAATTGTCACACACACACAGGTATACATACATATGCTGACTCCTGCAAGATGTTAAAATTTCATGCACAGAGAGAGAGAGAGAGAGATGATTCAGGATGCCCAGCTTTTTCTACCGGCTGAGACCAAGTTTGCATAGTTAAGGCTAGTGTTCCGACGGTCTCTTCTCGGAAATAGCAGACTTGACCAGGTGGCACAAGTCTGGACTATTGCGTCCTGTCTGATCTTGGAAGCCAGGCAGGATCGGGCCTGGTTAGTACTTGGATGAAAGACGGCAAACTGGGTGCTGTAGGCCATATTTCAGAGGAAGGCACTGGCAAAACCACCTCTGAATATTCCTTGCCTAAGAAAACCCTATGAAATTCATGGGTTCGCCAAAAGCCAATATGCACAGAGCATTCTTTACACAAGGTTACCTTGGGAAACGATGCTTGGAAATTTTACCTGGTCCAACATGCTGTAGCCAGACTGGTGACTGGTGACCCTGGCGTTTACAGGAAGCACGTGACTCCCTCTTGTTATAGCAGCTTCACTGGCTACCAGTCTGCTGATTGTGACCCGCCAAGTCCCACACAGGAGTAGGCTACCAAGGACCGCAGTTTTCTTCCTTAGCAGCCTGTTCTGACTTCAAGATATTTGGAGGACAGACTTCTTTATCCCTCTGCTTTCTCAGAGGCACTGTTTGAAAGGGACCGGACAGAGGGCTTTCTTAGTAGGAAGGCAAGACCAGCCTTCCCGTTGTCCCGAGGGCTGTTAGGCAGAGACCCTTTTATTTAGATGAGCTTTTGGCATCTAACCTGCATTATAGCTAAAGGGAGGGGTGTCGTTCCTTTTTATTATTTTGCTTTTAATTGTGTTTTAAACTGCTTTTTTTTTTTTTAGTGCGTTGAATTGTATTGTTTAAACTGGAATTCCACCGTTGTCCGCTGTCAACAATCAGTCTGACTGTAAATTTAAAAGTCTGTATTTACACACACACAGGCACGCTTTTAATGTTATCATGGAGAGGTGTCTGTGTGTACTTGTGTGCCTACATATAGATATATAGTAGTTAATCTGATTTATTATTGTTTAAAAGTCAATCTCCAATAGGAGCATCATCTGGAAACTTCATGCTATTTTATACTTTCATTCTAAAGCTGAAATAAATGTTACCAATTGATGACAGCTTCCAGCTGCACGGTAAAAATAGCCCTCTGGTTTCATATGATCGTGTTTCTTGTTAATCAAGGGTGAACCAGACCTGACTTACAGAGCCTAGAAAGGGAAGGGAGGAATTGAGATTGATTTTACCATATCAAAAAGATTGCAATGGACTTTAAAGAGGGGGAGGGGAGAGATCTTGTCTCTTTTGTCCACAATTAATAGAGAAATGTCCTTTTGCACAATAAATTATATTATTTTGTCGTTTCCATAGTCACATAGGTGCATATACTTAGTTAACCATGGATTGAGCCAAATGGGTCTAGTAGAGAAGGGAAGAGAGAAGGTGTGTGCGCGGCGTGCGCGGGGGGGGGTGTTCAACAGAGAGGGGAAAAACAGAGTTGAAGAGAGAGGAGAGGAGTAGAAGAGAGATTGTGTGTTATAGAGAGATCACAGAAACAACAAAATCTCCCAAGCCTAAAAAGAAAAGGTAGCTTACCAGTCAAATCCAAAGTTAGTAAGGATATGCAGGCCTAAATCTTATTGCTAGTCCCAACTAGAATAGAACCACGGAAGCAAATGAATTTATGTACCGGTTACTGTTGACTTATCAGGTTAACACAGGTTCAGTCGCTGTGCTAGAGGTTAATACCAGGGTTAGGCCCTAATCTGATCCACATAAGGAAAAATTCCGCTTAAATCAGATAATGTGTCCATTAGATATAGATTAGAGATATGTCTGTGATGTATTTTAGATCCAAATGCAGAAGTTGTATCTATTCATGAAAAAAACGCATAAACAGCAATAATAGAAAATCCACGTAAAGAAATCGCAGCAGGTATAGAGCTGACTTACCACATTTTCTGTGTAAGGAAAAATTGTCCTATGTCTAATTTTTTAAATAAATAAAAGCATGGTCGCCATTTCCACATGTACCCTTTGTTCACAGCTGGTAGTCAAAAACATTGTGTGAGTTAGTTTGGATATCACTTTATGCAATGGCTTCATAGTCTAAGCTTCCTCCTATCTTGAAAATACTACAATATTCCTTTAGTAGCCTCTGTAACTTTTTGCAATTGGTGAATGTCTCAGGATCGTATATCATTACATCACTGGCACAGCTCAGGCCTATTAAGGTCTACCTCAAAACAAGATATATCCATACAAGTCACAAAATAAACAAGGCAATGCAGTGATTGGCATATAGACGTGGAAGAGGCAAATGTATAGGTAGGAAGTGATGTAGACGTTCTCCTTCTTTACTGGGTCTGGATTTATTTAAATACAATTGTATTCCCCTTTTTTCCCATAAGACTTCCAGTTCCAGTAATCCCATATAGAACTGAAGGTGTCCTCCCTTCTAGGCCATACTTTTCCTGGGAGTCTTATTGTTAAAGCCTTTTGCAGCGATTATTAGCTTCCTTATGGGGCTCTTACTGTAAGCCAAGGTGCTTTATTCTTTATTCTTTCTTGCTCTTATACCCCAGCCTTAAACAGTTCTTGGCAGTAAGTTATCTAGGATTTCATTGAAGAGATCAATGGGAATTTTGGTGAGATTTCTTTTGAAAAATTAATAATGCAGTGGAATACTTTTTCCCCTGATGATTCAAATGAAATTTCAGTGGGATGAGAGAAATAGTTAAATTAAATTAAATAGTCTGCGTTATTTAGTACTAGGGATAAAACTGAAAATTTTCCTTAACGGATAAGAGTATTATGTCTTTTTAATTTGCAACAAAAATTATTGCTCTTTTTGTTGCTGTTAGACCTACAGAAGATTCGTTCTTGTTTGTGTTGATAGGACACCTACAAATTCCACAATTCCACGTAATTTCAATCACCATAGACCCCTCCTTTTTTTCTCCAAATATGGCTCATTCTAAAAAACTAACTTGCAGACGCAGTGTTATCCCGTCTTTACTATGAAGTAAATCCTATTGATTTCAGTGGTTATAAGCTCCAAATAAATACACCTATTGGGGGAGACGGACCATGTACGTTTATAAGTAAATCCCTCTGAATTCAGCGAGAGTTATCCCGTGTTAACTGTGCATAGAATGTCACTCTTAAGATCGTATTATCCACCTAACAACTACCGACTCCCATTTTTTAAAAAAAAAAAAGTGGGGCGCTTAAATGATATCATTGGAGAAACCTGTTTGGAAAGCTATTCTTTCTGAAAGTTTTCCGAATACAAACTGATGATACCACCAAATACTAGAAAAGTGTAATAGCGCTGCGCATGCTTACGCGTAGGTAAATTCCATTAAATGCAATGTGTATTGTTCCAAAGTAAAGATACAGTCAAAGAAATCTTTTCGCGTTTAGCAAGTGTAGGCTACATTTAAGAGGAGGGAACAGGCAAAACCACCTCTTCAGTATTCCTCGCCTTAAAAATCCTTATGAAAGTCATAGAATCGCCAAAAGTCCACAGGCGACTTGAAGGCGCGCGCCCGCCCGCGCGCTCGCGCGCGCACACACGCACACGCACATACACGTGTACATAAAAGCCAAAGCAACGCATAGAGACTTTTTTTTTTTTTTTTGGACAGTGTTTCTGGGGTGGTCTTTAAAGACTCCATCTCAACTAATTTTCATATCCTTTTCCTAGGTGATGGAGAGACTGGGAATAAAACAACAGCAAAAGCTCCTGAGCTCCCGGGGACGGCCTCCTCAGCAATGCAAGCTCTCTCTGCCAGCCTGCTTCTGCATTGTCTGAGGTTTCTGCTAAATAGGCTCTAACAATTCTTATTTCTCAACCGGCGTTCACGATTTTCTAGACCTAATAACCCATGAAGGAAAGTATGAAAAATATATCTCGCTAAGGCATTAAAAGTACCCACACGACGACAGACAGTGCCAAAGTTTAAAAGGCCATTTAATGGAACCTGTCTCCTTAATAGCCTCCTTGTCTTTTTTGAAACAATAAGTTCTACTCTTACTACCACCACCAATGTTAAATAATAATAACAACAGCAACAACAGCAACAACGATAATAATAATAGTAGTAGTATTAGTCTTTGCCAGACATATTTTTTTAAAAAAATCAAGGCAATGTTAGGGTTAATTAAACATTTTTACGAGAAAACACAATATCTTACACACAAATATCTCTTCGAATCTACACAACGAACAATCCTGTGAAATATACTATATATATATATATATATATATATATATATATGTATGTGTATATCATATATATATATATATATATATATATAGTGTGATCGCTCTTTGAGTTGTGTAGTCTGATATCCGTGGCTATCTGATTATTTCTGGAATCCCCCTTTTTAATGAGTGCTTTTTTAGAGATAATTTTAGCATACGTAGAACTCGTTAAAGTTTTTTTAAAATTATCTAGGTTTAGAAACAAATATTCTGTCTTCAGATAAAAGCAATTTTCTCAAATAAAACACTACTGGAGACGCTCAAAAAATACACATACACACCCCAAAAAGGCTATTCCCCCCCATACACACACACTCATATATATTCATCTAGATATTGTAAATTGAATGTATGCATCTTTTCATTATAGTGGTCTGGGGAATAAGGAAGGTGACTGTATTGTACTCGCTCCTGTCTCTGCTCGTCCTTTCCATTTTGACTCGAAAACTAGATTACTGCTGCATTCCAGTTAAGGCCGACCATCTAGAGGCAGTTGCACTTTGCCAGCGTATTGCATTTATTTAGTGTTAAATGGGTAGCCAACGTGTCCTTCGGCTGCAGTTGCTCCCGGCTGCTGTTTGCTTTTACGGTTGTCTCGAACTTCTTTTCAGTCTCTGTAGGTCCTGCAAGGTGGCGCTCTCGGCAGGGAAGGAGCCGAGAAACGGGTTGCTCGTCAGAATAACGTCTTCCAGAAAGTAAAGTAAAAAAATAAGAAAAATAAAAAAGCAAAAACCAGATCTGCCATCTTTCTGCCCGTTTGTTTGTCTCTCCTGCAATAAAAGAGCCCCACTTAAAACAACAAGAACAATCTCAGCTCTTTTCCAGTCCCCACACACTTCTACAGGTCGAGTCAGGCCTGGCTAGTGTAAACTAAGTCTCTCATGCAAAGGTTCCAAACAAAATCTCTCCCTCCTATAAGAAGACTCCATTTCTAACACACACACACACACAAGTAATAAGAAGGCCATACCATTACAACAATATATATTGTGAGTAGTTCTCAGAGAAGGACTTTAAAAAATAAGGGGATGAATGAAACCAGACCACAGACCTCACCCTATCTCCAAATCCTCATCTCCCTTGATATTGGGACTGGCTTTCGGAACTTCTCGCCAACCATCCCTTTTATCGCTGGTCTATGCATTCTCTCTCCCAGTATCTTTTTTTAAAAGAAGCTGTTAAAATGCCATGTTGGCCCACGAGGTCAGCAGGTGCAAATCCTTTCTGCAACATGGTATCCCGAACCCACCGCGCTTTAGCCAAGCTCATGATCCCTGTTGTCTGTTGATATGTTGTCTGTTTAATGGGGCGATCATGCAAGCTACACCGAGGAACAAAGCCTAGAGGTTGCTACCAGCGTCGCTAAGTTAACGGAAGCACCACGGATTGCAAATCTATCAAACTAAACTGCAAGAAAGACAATGTGATTTAGAGAAAAAGGCGTTCTGCTACAGCCATTAAGCACAAGTAATTTAGGTTGTTTTTTTTAATATATAGTGTCTCCTCATTTACAAATTTACTGTATCACCGCCAGTCAATGGAACGAATTTCTTAAGTAAATGGGGGAAAACAAAAGAAATTATCAAAGTATATAAACTCCCACCCACCATTCACCCACCCTCGTTGGTTTATTTTTGCTGTTGTTACTGCTGTAAGAAACTATTAACCCGGCAAAATTATAGGAAGAAAAAAAAAGAAGTAAAACAGAATGAAATTGATTAACATCAGTTTAAAGCCTGGAGAAATATATTTCGGGGTGGGTGTTTTTTGTTTGCTTGCTTGCTTCCTGGCTTGTTTGATTTTTAGGGTGAGAGATGGAAAGGGGAAAAGACACTGCAAGGAAAAAGATTACACTTCCTTGAGACTGGAAATTCTTTAAAAAGAGTTGTGGTTAAAGCCTTTCCAGGTCAAAAAATAAGTTTTTTCAACAATTCCTGACTATAACAAAGGGCAGATTTTTGTGGTAAGACACGCCTCCTCATCCTCCCCCCTCCTTTTTTTTCCCCTCCTGGCAAGATTTGCCACCATTAAAATCCATGGGCCATATACAATCAACTGATGTTCTGTTTTAATGGTGTTGGTTATTGCTACTCTTGGCGTTATTCTATGTCTACAGTGATCGTTTAAATTATATTGCGTCCGAAAACTTTTTGTTTTGTTTTGTTTCATAGGTCTTTACATAAATACTAATTACGTACTACCCTTCTGCCAGCAGGGACAAGTGCATTTATCAAATTTATTTCCACATTACTGCTTTAGTGATGAGATAAGGGCAGAACAGTGGGGGCAAGAATGGGGGAGGAGAGGGTCCTTGGTCCGGTCTAGAGTTTACAGTCCTAAAAGCTAACTAATTTGCAGCCCCAGGCTGAGTCAATAAGGATTCCTGCCACAGATTGTGGGATTTCAGAATCTTTAATAATGTACGAAATGTTACCAAACAGTTCTGTAAACTAAAGTGTACATACCAGTTCTTCTAGCCATAAATATTGAATATCTGTAACATGTATAACCGGACCTTTACATGCGGATAAATATGGAAATTAGGAAATATATACAGTTATGTGGTTGTATTTGCCAAAAGCAATGGACAGATTATAGTTTATAGCTTTTTTCTTTCTTTTTTTTAATATCACTTTACATAAACAAATGTAACAGTTTGACACGTAGATCCAGGCTTTCACTATACGAATTTCTTGACAGGACGTGTAACAACATTTTACTGCACTACTTAGACTGGACTTTGGGACGAAATGTTTGCACTTTATACAAAAGAAAAAGCACATTAATACCAATAATATTCTGTTAGGTCGACGTTTAGACTGTAATAATACAAAGTAATTCACATTTTGGTACACATTTACTAGAACATCCTTGCCATTCAGTACAAATAGTTGATTTGCTACCTCCTCCCTCCTTCCCTCCCCCTTTCAACCTTCTCCTCCCTATTCCCCTCCCCCACCCTATCCCTCTCCCCCACATATATGCAAAGACCACAATTCCACATATCCCCTTATTCAACTTGTGGTATAACTATTTACAAAATCAAACAGTACATTGTAAGCTAGTATTTCTGTATTTACAAGGGGGGAAAGAAAAACAACAAGGCCGCTGCCCAAAAAGACATGCAGTTGGAGAACTCCAGCCAGTGGTTCCATTTCAAAGCCCTGCACGTTGACAAGATGGCCTGGTAACCCTGCCCTTCTCACGCACGCTATAAAAAACCCTTTTGCTTCCCAAGGCTTTGTCCCAAAACGACAAAACCAAAGCAAAACAGCAGAAATGAAGAGAGAGGCAGGAGAGGAAAAAAGAGAGAGAGAAAGCAAGAAAGGAAAAAAAAAATCTTGATTTGATTCGGTCCTGGGTCTGTGGGCAGCATTTAAGAAGCGGGGAGGGGGGACCAAACCAAACACACACCCCGAAAATTCTGTTTCATAGTGTTCATTAATTTCCGAGTCTTTTAAATAGGGTGGATTTGCGTTTGTTCGCTCGTTTGTTTTTAAACATACCATTCGTTAAAATTTGACGTGAGCGTGCTGTGGCTGGACGTGTGATGGACTGCTGAAGACGAAGGGGATAAGGAGCTTGTAGTCTGGTTTTCTGTGGATGGAGAAACGATTGTTGGGGGGGTTGAAGATTCATAGCCCGAACTGGCAGCAGGAGAAGGCTGGGACCCCTGCGAGGAAGATTCGTGGACCTAGAAAACAGAGAAATGAATAACAAAGGGCAGCGCCTGCAGACTATGTGGGGAGGTTATCGGGGGGGGGGTGCTTACACACACAAACACACAAACATATACACGGTTGTGTAGACCTATAGGGATATAAACACGGGTAGAGTGTAAGAGTATATATGCATGGGCTGCGTAACCCAAAACGTTAAACTGCTGAGCTCAGATCCCAGAATGAACTCTCGGTGCCACAGGAGGAGGGAGGGAGAGAGGGGAGAGAAAAGGCGTGAAGTTTGAAACACTGCTTTCCTAATCGGGATGGGGGCTGATCTCATAGAAGCTCTCCACTGTACCGTCCCCATAGAGTGAAGAGCCTATCCCCAGCTATTTTCAGTGAACTGCCATGGAAGATAAATACAACCCTGGGATACACAAAAGAAGGGTTTGCAGGCGCAGGCTGCTGCTAGCAGAAGGAACGCGGAGTTGCTATGCCTGCCTGGGTCCCTTCAGACTCCCCAGCGAGTCATTTCTTTAAATCCTTTCCCCTGGTGCAAGGCATAACCCCAGACTAGCCCAAAACCGAGATCCATTGTGAGAGGATTTACAGCGTAAAGAATTGGGATCTGGGCAACGTCGACATCTCTACCCTTCGTCGAAAGTCCTTTCTAAAGAAGAAATATGAAAGCGGACCCTGCTCCCTATTTTCGGGACAGGAACGTGGAGAGACTTTTTCTGTTTTTCAGAAATCTCTAAGGTCTGCATCTGTCTCCTCGATTCCCCCTCCTTCGTGCCCTCTGTTCCCCTCCCCACTCCCAAGTCAGTCGCAGCGCGTTCTCCAAGGCGGTGGCGGAAGGGGAGAGGCGAAGGCCCGCCAGGCCGAGGAGGTCCCCGGGACCAGAGAGCGTCAAGCAAACTCAAGGCGACCATTTACCTTCATGTGTTTGCGGAGGGAGCTCGGGTGCGTGTAGGACTTGTCGCACATTTTGCACAGATACGGTTTGTCGGAAGTGTGGACGTGCATATGCTTTTTGCGATCGCTGCTGTTGGCGAAGCGCCTGTCACAGCCCTCGAATTCGCACTTAAAAGGTTTTTCGCCTGTTACAAAAACAAACAAAGTCGTCCTGAAGAGAAATCGGGCGCTTGACTTTTATTAACCCCTCCCCCGATCCTTCTAACGGTAACTTTTCCGACATACAAATATAGGAAAACAAGAGTCTAGTAAACAAACAAAAAAATATATTCCTTCCTCCGTTCGTATGCTCGGTCTTAACACCAAACGCTGGCATTTTCTCAAACGAATGCCTGGCCGTGGTACATTTTCAGACTTGGGCCGAGAGAGGAGAGTTACTCATCTAACAGCTAATTCATACGTTACTTTGCCTCCTCTACTCTTCCCTGTTTAAACGGCAGAATTCATATAACTACCTAACTCTGTACAGTTGTTAGACTTCTAGTGCATTTTAACTCTCTGATTAAAAAGAACCCTCAAATTATAATGCCGCCTTCTTTAGATTTTTAGATAAACACTCGACCGTTTTAAAGAGAACAAAGAGTAAAGAAGATCAGTAGAGAAATTACAGACGAGGAGGATGGGCAGTTTGGAGGTTTCAGCGATCCCAACTCCTTCCTCGCGGTGGAATAACAGATAAAACCCGTGCAGCACAGTTTACTTACAATTGTTCCACATAATTAAATATTTACAAGGGGGGAAATTGATAGGAAAGATTGCTGGGGTTAACTCGCCACGTATTCAGCAATATTGTAAGACAGTCTGTTCGGCTACCAGTTAATGAAAACCAATAAATTTAACAATTCAGACCGCTGCCATCTTTTCCTCCTCAAACCCCTCCCCCACCTCTTTCCTGCCTTACATTTCTAATTCTTTCCCATCCCCCTTTGTTTTGCCCTTTAAAAAAAAGAGAGAGAAGGCCAAAAAAACAAAACAAAAAAACCGTGTTGCATTTATGGCGAAAATTATTTTTTTTAAAAATTGAGCTAAATCGTTTTTCTGTTTCCGGGTCTGTGCAGGAGGACAAGCACCCACCCGCTCACTACTGTAGTTTCTTCTCTTCTCTCCCTTCCCCCCTCCACAAAAAAACCAACAACTTTAATTTGTTTGGAGGTGCCTTCTTTCCAGAAGAACGACTTCCAGTAACTGGCGCAAGGACCCGCGGGTGGGGATGAGAAATTCTGCCTATTTATGGAGAATTACGGACATACCTGTGTGCGTCCTTTTGTGGATTTTGAGATTTTCCGACCGAGCGAAGACTTTCCCGCATCCCGGGAAAGGGCACGGGAAAGGCTTCTCTCCCGTGTGGACTCGGATGTGGTTGACCAGTTTGTATTTGGCCTTGAAAGGCTTCCCCTCGCGGGGACACTCTTCCCAGAAGCAGATGTGGTTGGACTGCTCCGGCCCGCCAACGTGCTCCACCGTGACGTGAGTCACCAGCTCGTGCATGGTGCTGAAAGTTTTGTTGCAGGACTTTTTGGGGTTGGCCAACTGCTCGGGCTCGATCCACTTGCAGATAAGCTCCTGCTTGATGGGCTGCCTCATGTAGCGGAAGAAGGCCCCCGCCCCGTGGTGGGCTGCCATGTTCATATTCATGTGGCCGTAGCCGTGGAGCTGGGGCGAGGCGTAGTGCTCGGAGCGCGGGCTAGTCACCTGGCCGTACTGCTCCGGCCGGCCGTACATGTCTCCGGAGAAGCCCAGCCGCATCTGCCCGTTGACCACATTGGGCGAGGCGTGGCCGGTGGCTTGCTCGTGGAGGCCCGGGAAGAGGAGATGGCCCGCCGCCTCGCCGTGCCCGTGGGGTCCGCCGAAACTTCCCGCCGCCGCCGCCGAGGCAAAGAGGCTGTGCTGGGCGCTGGCCGCCGCGTCGCCGAAGCCCCGGTTGCGGAACAGAAAGTCCCGCGTGGAGTTGAAGGCGGCCGCGCTGGAGTAGGAGCCGACGTGGCCCGGGTGGTGGTGGTGGTGCCCCAGTGCCGCCGCCGCCGCGTAGCCTGGGGCCTGCGAAGTGAAAGCGGTCTGGCCGGCGGAGGCCAGCTCGTGGCTGCTGGGGTTGAGCTTGAAGGCGCCCATGCCGGCATCCGCGAAGGGGTTGATGCCCAGTCCCACTTCGCGCTCCGTCACATCGCCCGTAGAGTGGTGGCGAGAGGAGCCGAAAGTCGTCACGCCGATGGCTGGGTACTGCGGTCCGGCATCCAGGAGCATCTTCTCCCGGCTCTCGGCACCAAGCGCCGAGCCAAAGTGGGGGACGGAGAGCAGGGAGTCGGCGTTCGCAAAGGAAAGCGGAGAAAGGAGGAGGACGACGAGGTTGCCGCAGCCGCCGCAGAAGAGGCCAACCAGCCGCGAGAGAAACCGACGAGGAAAAGCCGCCGCCGCCAATCCAACCCGCCTCGCCTCTCGCTCTCTTTCTCTTGCAAAAGTCCGCGCGACGAGCACCACTAAAGCGACCACATCGGGAACTCCCCCTTCGACATCCGCGCACCAAAAACACACACGCGCTCACACGCACGCACGCACACACACACACACACACAAATACGAGAGGGTGGGTGAGGGGCTGGGGGGAAGCTGGGGAGCGCGGAGGAAGAAAACTAGAAGCTGCAAAAATTGGAGAATAAGAATAAAATAGGCATCGGCACATGCGGAGGACAGGAAAAAAAACAAGCCACCCGATTTCTTTCTCCCTCCCCTTCTTCCTCCTCCTCCTCCTCTTCCTCCTCCTCCTCTCTTGCCTCTCGGACTGCACTTTTCGGGGGGTTTTCAATAGGGAGGAGGGGGAAAATTCAAAAGACCCCGCTCGCAAATAACAATAGTGAAGAGAGAGGAGGAAGCAAGCAAAGCGCAGACGGGGGGGAATTCAGAACAAAAAATAAATAAAATAAAATAAACTTCCTCCAGCTCTGTCTTTAAAAAGAAGAAGAAGGCTAGAGGAATGTAAGGAATTAGCGCGCAATTTTCTCTTCTCTTCCAGCTCTTCCACTCTTTTCCCCCCTTCCGTTCTCTTTTCCCCTTCCTCTGGCTTTTTCCCCCTTCACTTTCCCTTTTTCCCCCTGCTTTGTTTAAAAAAAAAAAGGCGCAAATCATGCACAATATTGTCTTTTGCGGTTTATCTTCCTGGGGAGAAACTTTCACCTCCTCAGCCGGGCGGTGAACGCGAGACTGATAGCGGCAATCATTCCTGCAGATAAATGAATTGAAAAGACGACACCGTACCCCCCCTTGATGAATGGGAGAAGGGGGAGGAGCTACGTGAAGGCCGGCGTCGCCGATCATTGGCGCCTGCCCGTTCCTACTTTCGCTTGCAACTCCCTCCTTCCTCTCCAACTAAGGGTGCGCAAAACAACTCTTCTCTCCTGATTGGCCAGCTCCGCTCATCAATCCCAGGTATTGTGAAGCTCATTGACATCGCTTTTGACAAACAGGCTTGTACAGGAGTAGCAACTTTTTATATACATAAACATATAATATATAGGTGTATATATAGGGGGGGGTTTCGGCTCGAAAGTAGTCCAAAAGGCCTCTTTTCTTTAGCTCTTTTGCGGAGACTAAGAAAGGTGTTGCTCCTGTGCTGTGTTTTACTTTCTTTTCTTTCCTTTCCTTTTTTCTTTTTGATGGTGGTGATGCGTTCCTGGCGATCAAGACCTCTGAACAACACAGAACAACTTTTTTAAAAAAGGGGGGCTTGACCAAGGAAGTTCTTTTGTGACTGATCCTTTTCATTGTGCGCTTCCTCCTTGTTTTATCTGTGAGGCTCTCCAAAACGCTTGCGCTGGTTACATTAGCTTTTGCTTTAAAACAACAGACTGTGATTTCTGTGGGGAAAACGACTGTTCCATCCCATCATTCTGTGTATATATTTTTCTGAAAAAATGTAGCACCCATCAAAAGGCAGGTGGGTGAGAGTGCTTAACTTTCTGCTTTTTTGTGTAGTGCTGTTGTTGTCTCTTCTTCCACCCTCACTTTGTGTCTTGTTTTCTCTCTCCTTCCTCTTCTTTTTTAAACCCGATTGCTTTAATTCAAGGGTGTATGTGTATGTGGGTGTACACGCACACACACACATACACTCTGTAAATTTTCCCAAAGTAGCTTTTGTCTCTTCTGTGCTGCAAGGAGTTCTCGGATCCTGGGGTTTTATAATGTATTAGAAATCCTCGCTAGATGGGACCAATATAAATTTTCTGACGCTCAACTCTTTTCTAGTTCACAAATCAGTCACCCTTGTCACATTTATTGAAATTCCTCAACTTGCCACACCAGGACGGTGGAAAAAGCAGGCGGCGCCTTTGTTGCTGACCAAGCTTGTGATCGCCAGAGAAAATTTACTTACCTTCAGATGAGTGAGCAGAAAAGGAAATAACACTCCCTTTGATTTAGTTAGGAAAATGCAGACATTTGGATTCAGTGCAAACATACAACACTTGCTTGTTTTCTAGATGCAACCCCTCGATTAACCTGCCTTTTCCCCAGCTCAAACCTATTGAAAAACTATGGATAGTTCCTCTTTGTTCCTCCTACAAAGAACCATTGACTATATATTAAAATGATTGTCGAGATGTAGAAGTATGGTACTTAAAAAGAGACCATCTTTGTGACTCCGTTCATTAAGGAAAGCAACTCGGGCACGTTATCCCTTATGATGCCTGGGAATTTATTTATTTGTAAGGAGCTGGGTTAACTGAGAACACAGATTTTTAAATATATCATTCTGGAATAGTGCTTTAGCATCCAAAAATCGGAGGAAGAAAAGAGAATGAGAGAGAGAGAAGAAACAAAAGTAATCCAAAAGTCAGTATCCTTCGGGATTTGAACCTTTATCCAGCCTACGCACTGCTGCTCCCTTTTGCGTAGCGAAATAATTCAACCCTCCTTTATATAATGTTTCGAATTTTAAAGCTGCATATTTGGAGGAAATGTGTTGAATAGAAGATCTTAAAAACTGGTTAGATGTTCTTTTAAACATACACACTCACACGCATACACAATTTCCCTTTATTATCATTGACAGTGCAATTAATGTCCTGTATTAGATTTCCATGCAGATTCAATACGGAAAGGAAGGTTTTCGGAATACTTTAGACAGACAGTAGTTTTCGTAGGGTTTTTTTTTTCTATTAGAAATAATTCTTAGGTCAAAGAAGGCTTGCAAACAATGAAAGAAAAGGGGAGAAAATAATCTCCAGGGTCCTAAAGCAACAGGTCTTGAGTATATCGTGTCGATAAGAAATTCGTTTGAGGATGCATGGAGTGGACGTGGGCTGGAGAGAAGAAGTGTATTTCTTTCGCTTCGATATGCCTAATCCCAGAGCAAGGGTCGAGAATCTCAGGAACATTTTGTCGGGGGGGGGAGAGAGAGAGAAATCTCAATCTCCTTGGAGCTAGCAAAAGGTAGCAGACTGGCTTCTTCCAGATCCAGAGCAAAACTTGCTAGGTCTTCAAAGGTCCCAGTCAGGGAAGGGCACGACCTAATGATTACTTACTTTTTGTTTCTCTCTTTATTTATTTATTTGTTTGTTTACTGGGGCTGGAGTAGGTTCAAGGGGTCAAGTCCATTCCTGGCATTTGTGTGTGCGTGTCTGTGTGTGCGTGTGGGCAAGGGGTTGTGGGTTGCAGAACTTATCAAGTGGGATTTGCCGCACGCTCTCTGCATGAAACGAAAGCTGCTCCACTTCAAAGCCACATGCACCAACGTGACACAGAAGCCACTAAAATATCACCCCGTTGGTGCCTTCCTGCTTCGCCATACATTGCCCAACTGCTCACAGATGGCGAGAGGAGAACTCATGAAGGATGGCTGCCTCGATGGAGTCGCCCAAGAGGTGTTTTGATTTTGCTTGATCTCACCGCAGCCCACCTAGCCTCCACCCACCCATCTACCCACTCACCCACCCCAAACCTCTAGGCTCGGCTCTCTCTCCCTTTCACTGTTTGTCCTTTCCTTTCCTTTCTCTAGTTTTGGTCAGTAGTGGGCAGAAATGAGGGGACCTCTGCTTCAACAGTTGGCGTGGGGTAAGTGACTGACGGGGGAAGGAGAAGGGTGGAAGGGACTGGGGAAATGCGGATTCTCTTTAGCCAGGGGTCAGGCCAATCCGGCCAGTGTGTGCGCGCGGAATATTTCACTTCCGAGAACTTTGCTGTGTGAAAATGTGAACCAATACGGCTCTCCTAGCGCGCGCACACACATACGCGCACACACAGCGTTGAAATGGTTTGGCCCTTTTTCAGGCGCGTGGGGAAGAACCTACTCCACCATGGGAGGCTGAAGGAAAGGCTATCCACGATCCTTAAGCCAAAGGGGAGGGGGGCACGGGCTCCTCCCTTTCCGAAACCTCCGAGGCTTTGGAGATAGAACGTTTCTCGCGCTGCCTTTAAATTAGGCGCTCTGATTCTGGGAAGGATCCCAATCCAGGCCGGCGGGCGGAGAAACCAAACGGTTGCAGGGAAGCCGCGCTAGCCGCGGAGTGCAAGGGGAACAGAAAGGAAGGATCAGAAAGCCGGGTCCTAAGCAGACGACATTCGGGACTGCCCCCTCGTGCGACCTGAAGAAGTGCGGTTATCCCTGCGCATCGCAACCTCCCAACTGAGAGCGCGGCATTTTTGCCTTTTGCTCGAGATGCCCGGGAAACCGAGAGGCTGTGATTGGTCGGTCCAGGTCTTGTCCTTTGGGAACTCGGTCTGGCTTCTCTCTCTCTTTCTCTCTCCCGCACACCTAGTTAGGAAAGAGTTAACCCCGTCTGAGCATAAACGTTTAGTGGCTAAAACCTTTTGGCTTTCACAATGGAGTCCTTCCACCTCCACCTCGACCTGGAATTTTCTTTAACTGAGCTTTCCTTCTCTCCGCCCCAACTGCAGACCACTACCATTTAAAACCTGTTCCTTGGACTTCAGCTTTTACTAGAAGGTGTTTTGTTTTGTTTTGGTTATTTGTAGTCAAGTTGACTTCGGCGTTCCTAGGATGAGAGCCCTCCAGGAGGCCCGGTCATCAGCTTCCTGGTTCAGGTCTTGCAGACTCAGGCCCTGGTTTTCTTGGTTCCAAGAATTAAGCCACCATGCCCGTCAAATTATTTTTGATCTAGGAAATTATTTGGGTAAAATAAAAAATCTGGATCAGAAAAGGAAGCGAGAGACGGAGTTGAAAATTTCCCAAGTCTTAATAGGAACCAAGGAGGATTCCTAAAGCCCAGCCCATCCCCTTTCACACACACATTTTCAACCGAGTCCCCCTTAGGGGTCTGGCCGTTTCTCCCAGTGGCGGGAGAGGTGAAGCCCTGCTTCATTTCCTCGGCTACTGTTGATCATGTAGTTAATCAGTTTGGATAAGTGTTGAAGGCTTGAGCTCTTGAAGTGGCCGGCTTTAGATACACCCTGGAGTTTGACCTCTGACCTGCGACCGGGAACATGTGCCAGGCCAACAGTATCCGGCACAATGACTCGAGTGTGCAGCACTGGAGAGGAGTGGGGGCCGAGGGGTGGACATGGGTTTGCCTTTTGATTTCAAGCAGCTAGTCCTACCTGGTTTCCTATTCTCCATTCAGGGAAACAGCTGCTGGCAGTTCCTCCCACAAAACAGTTGGAAAACCTTTTCAAAGATGCCTCTGGCCAAGGTTTCCTTCATTCCTGGAGGAAAGAGCCAGAGTCTAGGGTACAGCTTGTTTTCTGTATGTGCCTCCTCTATGAGCTTTTTAGAAATGGTTATTGATACTTTCAAAGGTATTTATAGATGATAGACTCCTTGCAGCTTTCTCAAGTGCCATAGCCAGATCATTTTTATGTCTGGTGAGAAACTTCACTTTGTCCTGGTGTTCTACAGAGTAAGCTGGATCTGTCAGAGATTTGCAAAAGGTTTGTCTGGATGTCCAGCTGCACCAAAAGTCCCACTACAAGCAGCTATTTGCCTATAGCCAAGCTATTTCTGATACTATAAGCAAAGGCTGTGAGTTATCTGGACCAGTGGCAAAAGTCTCTCTCTCTCTCTCACACACACACACACACACCAAACGCTAAAGTTTAGTCCATCTCATCTCAGGAATTGTTCCATATGTTTTTAAAAACCAGCCCATACAACCATGAATAGAATACATGTGAATTATTTCAAGAAACAGAAGGCATGTATGCTGGACTTTAATTTCAGTCCTCTTGAAAATCCTTCATTTTGGGGAAAGTGTGTTTTAAACTCCAAATAAGAGGAGATAAGTGCTAAGCAGTGAGATGAAAGCATATCTTGCAGTTTTATGTTCAAGGGGGGGGAACCTTAAAACAGCCCTCCCCCCATCCTCTTTTGAGTCAAAAGTGCATCTTCTCCCCATTCACACTACTTCAATGTTAATTTCAGTTTCAAATTTTTGCTTAATACTGGCCAACTCAGCTCTCCCTCTCCTATTATAGAACCTGGCCAACTTTTCTTTAATATATAATAATAAGTGATAGCATCTGAGACAAATACTGTAAAAGCTAAGAAGTTTTAGATCAAGCTCCTTCATGGTACAATAGCTTCCTTGAGCATCATCATCATCATCATTTCAGTCTCATTTATATTTCCCATTTAGCTTTTTTTTTTAAAGCCTACTATTCATGCTTTCCTACATGTGTGTGAAATTCTTATGGAATGCTCTCTCTCTCCTCTCATCCAGGTACAACTTTTCCATATCCACAAAGACCTCTTACTTCAATCATATTGAGTCATGAAAGCATCTACTATTGCTATTATTGGTTCTCAGACTGTTGTCAATGTTGCACATTATTACTTGCTATTTGCAGTTGTTGATGGAATAATTCCTATTTGTATTTTTTTAGAGTGTTTTTGTTGTAGTTGCTGCTGTTGTTTTTTTCAAGGTACTGCTTAAATCTCAGTAGCAAGAGCTGAGCTGTCTGGCACAGACAGGCCATTGGTTCCCCCTTTGAAAAGTAGAGACAGGTGGGAAACCGACAACTTAAAAGCGTTTCATCCATCCCGATGCTGTTTGATTTAAACCTGAGAGAGCATCTTTGGTTCCAGGAGTCTTGCAAATGGGACCGGGCTTAATATCAGCTCTGAAAAGTCCATAAACAATGCAGCCAAGTCGGTGGTAACTTTTTTCAATTCTCTGCCAGGAGGTGTGTGTCAGATCAAAGCAGAACTGAGGAAAATCTCCTTTCCTATCTCTTTCTCTAAATCAACCCTAGGGTTACTCTGTAAAATATGCACAAACTTTTGAAATGTTTTATTGTAAGCAGGTTCTCTGCACCTCTTCGTTCCTCCCCCCTCCTTCCCTCCCTTCCCCCTACTTTATTTCTGCCATATTTTGTAGACACAAAGACTGAGTTCCAAAACAATGTGGGGCTTTTATTCTGGGTTGGGGGAGGAAGATTTCACGCCATTCTCAAATTATTTATTACTCGCATATAAACCACATACTAAAAAAAAAAAAAAAAGACAACAACCTGCCACTCCTCTTTTCTAAACAGGAACCAAATCAGAAAACAAGGCAAAAGGTTGCCCTTGTAATGAGGAAAAGAAAACGACTTCACAGAAGCTTTCTGGAACAGTCAAGTAAGTTAAAAAATATGATTTTTTTTTAAAAGACCATATGCAATATACGAATTCCCCCCACCCTTCCTGTTTAACTAGCTTGCATAAACACAAATCAACCATACAACCTACTACCAGCAATGGTTTAATCCCGCTCTACGCCTAATCATTTGGAGATTCTAGAATTAGTATTTGACGACTTGCTCACTGAAACAACAACCCCTGACCCTCCGTGATTGCACTGTCACATTATTATATGACATATTCATCTTGCGTTCATTTACGGACGATTTGATTGGAATGAGGTTTGACGTGTATTGGATCCTATTAAAGAAGGAAGACTTTGATCTTGGCGATGGGGTTTACATGATATGTATCATCGTTACCCGGTATCCCAGCCCTCCACAATGTGGTAGCTCTCCAGCTTCCACCATGCGAGGACTTAAGCAGGGCATTAATTGACATCTTATCTGACAGGAATACCTTAATCTGGAGGCAGTGGATTAAGTATTCTATTTGAAATAAGCATCTGATTGGGTTGATCTTGGGTACTTCAGGTTTTAAACTGAGAAAAAGGAGAAGACAGGAAGCTGCCCTGCCTCCACCACTGGGAACTACTTCGACTTTCTTACTTGGCCTGTCATCCTTTCCGGCACCTCGCCCACTTAGATCGAAAATTACCTGTCAGTAATAAAAGGGAAGAGGCATGAAAGAGCTTCTGGTGGCGTTTCTTCCCCCATTTCCTGCAATATTCCCCTCCCTAGCGCCTCCTTGGATGGGTCTGCAATGTGAGTCCACATTGAATCTTCGGGTTGCCTTGCCCGCCCCTCTGGGTCTGAGTCCTGATCGATCTTACCGTGTGGTTCTTCCTGATGTCGAATTCTCTTCTCCAGGGTCTAAAAAGCTCCGTAGGAGATAAGGAAGCTCGGATTTCCCCATTGTATTGTGGTCCTACAGCCCACCGACGACCCAGCTAATCCTCCAGATAATTTGAGTTTTAAATGGGGTTGTCTTGCTTGAAGTCATTTTCGCAGGACACAAGTCTTGAAACCAAATAACTGTTTTTCTTTCCCCACCCCCCTAGCCTAACAAAACCTTCCGATCCGGTTGATCCTTTCAATCACACTTCCCACGTTACTCTTCCGTTAGTTAGATTCCAGTTTCAAGAGTGGACCCTCTAAAACTGCCCTTCAGGGCGATTTTAAACGGGTTGGGGGAGCTGTTGCAAGGAAATTCCTTCCTCGCAAGACTTTCATGGGCAATGGAGACCTTCTTCCAAAAGGTCACCGCTGCCCTACAAAGATTCAGTGACCCGTCATGGAGATGGACATAGAACCAGGCGAAAAGTTTCTGCGGGTTTCAATCACCCAGAGAATCGGGCAGTTTTAAGTAAAAGTTAAAGGTCAGATTCTGCTCGTAGATACAGCCTAAGGAACTCTCTTCAAGACATGGGGGCAAGGAAAATTACATGTCGCTACTACGGCCAACCTTTAAGAAAGTTTTTTCCCTTCCTTCCTTACTGGAAAAGTCACTCAAGGTCACTTTCATTTATTGTTTTGAGGTGCCATTGTTTTATTTCGGAGCCCTTTGCGTGGATTGAGAAGATCCTGAACAGGTATTGCAGCCAAGAGGCTTCAGAAAGATACGGGGAAGTGTATTGTCCAAAACACCAACATGCAATGTCAAAAATTGTTTTTAATACAAATACGACTACCCACAAATTTAAACTCTGAAAGTTCTCTGAGGGGGTGGCTTTTTGATTCTTCAAAATTAACAGGGGAAAGAAGGTATTTCAGAAACGAAATGTAGATTTCCTGAGACCAATCCCCCTCCTGCTCGAGTAAGCAGCCCAGCAAAAGCACAAGATGAGTCCAGTGGCTTCTGTATGTGTAAAACTTAATCGCATTTTACTCAGTTCGTGACTGAGGTCACTGAAAAAACCTAGCCCGGGGCGGCAATCCTACAGCCGCTTAAGCAAACATAAATGCGCCTGTGTCCATGGAACGCAGCATCCCTTAACTGAGGGCAAGCCGGACGTTTTCCGAGGCGCGTTTATTTCCTAAAGTATAAGCCAAACCTTATTGGGGAAGTGGGGGAAGCCAAGCGTCATCATTTCATTGCCTTTCATCGGGTGGCTTTTGGGGTTTGTCTCTCTGCTACCTGTTCTGGCGGGCAAAAGTTGCAATTGACCCATCAAGTGCATCTGGAGTTGTTAATAAAATACAGATCCAGGTAGCCTCTTAAGCCGATGCATTTTCCTTGCACTTAATTGGTTTGGGGATATTATATATGTCAGTGAGTGGACTTAAGTGAACTGGTCAGAAGGTGGGGGTGGAGGACGGGGGATGGGGAGAAGACTGCTGGCCGAGGAACAAAACCAAGACCATATCCTGGGATTTTTTTGAATGACCAAGCGCGCAAGCTCTTCTTCGTCTCTTCCATTGGTCTCGCCCTTACCCTGAGTGGCTGTGGCCTTCCTGTTGGAAGACAGTGAATCAAGAACCAGTGGAACTACCAGAAACAGAGTCCCCTCCACCATTGGAGAAGGCAAGAATCTGCTTCTGTCTTAATAGCTGCAGGGTAACGCCGCTGGGCATTATTCTTGGAAAGATCAGCTCTTCTTGTCAACAAGTTCCTCGGCTCCGGTATTTATTTTAGAAAAATAATCCCTCTATGAGGGCCACGACAGTTTTAAAATATACGACCTGGTATTCCTTAGCCATCTGGATTTATTTATGAGTGAAACTCTAAGCTATTCTGCTCCTTTGGTCTTTGGATTTACTCAACACAGAACCCGTTTTTCTGGCAAAATGAAAAAGCAGATTAAACCGCACGCACGCACACACTGAGCTGATCAAGGAGAAGTGCAGTCAGACAGGTACCAGCAGCTTTCCGGATCCGTTCTCCTCTGGATCGCTGTACAGGTCCTCGTCTTTCCATTTTCTCCGCCTTCTGGTCATGTGTACAGCCCCATCTAGCCATCACCACTACCCTCCCTCTCTGTCGTCTTCTCTCTTCGCCTTTTCTACACGCACACACACACACGGGCAGATATGTCTCCCAAGGTACACAACAAATGCTAGGAGTGAGAGCACTAACTTCACCTAATATAATGAGAGAGACACCATGGGCCATTTCTTTTCCATTGGATTCATGCAAGGAGGGGGGCGTGTGTGTTAGGGAAACCCCTGTGAAGAACCTCAGGGTTTTAAGTAAGAGCGGATAAAGCCATTAGCGTTTGACAAGAAGCCATGCCAATATTTTAGAATGGCCTAAGCCAACCGATGGTAACACACATATATCTATTTTAAAAAAACCAAAAACTGATAAACTGTTCCAGATGTTTCTCCCTTGACTGAGGACTGTCAGGATTGAAGGATGTCAAGTGTGTAGAGATGAAGTGGTTGTAAGGAGGGATGAGGAAAACAGCTTTATTTGGAAGTCACACTCTCAGGACCTTTGTAAGTAGCAGCCTACCAGAGTCCTGCTCCCTGTAACGTTTCTTTCTTTTCTTGTCCTTCTGTGATCTCCTTCGGAGGTGGTTAGGAATGGGGAGAAGATAACGCTTTTTTCTTCTTTTTTTGGCTCAAAGCAAGGGATGGTTGGCTTGAACTGCTGTGGGCTTAAATTGTATACATTAACATGTTGTGTAAGATTAGTTAGCTACTTGCAGCATGTGCAACTTTTTCAGATCTTCCGAGCATTTAAATGTGTATTTGCGTGTGCTTGTACTTGTGTGTATTGCGTTTGTGTGCTCAATACTGCTTTTTATTCTATCCTCAGCTTTAGAACCAGGATAAAAATGGTCAAAACAGGATTTTAACTCATGAAGTTATGGGTGTCATGAAATGTGATTGTGTCCTGTATTTTAAAGACACCATTCCAAGTCCTTAGTTAGAAGTCTTTTCGGGGGAACTTAGTACTTTAAAAATATTTGGAATGCCAGGCTTTCCTCTACTTTGCTGCTTAACCTAAATGCGATTCTTAAATGCTTTAGTCAGCAACTGTTAAGGTCTCATAGAAACCAAAAGTGGCTATCCGCTTCAGAATAGCCTAGGAAATTGGTTGAGGTTTGCCTTGCTCTTTTTTCGGGTATTTTTTTTTTTAATGCTTTCAGTTCAACACCTGGTGACTGCTTCACGATATAGTTAAATGTTGCATGCTTCTTTATTTTAAGGTTACAGTACTATTGATTGAGGAGAGCAATTGAAAGTCTTCATTAAAGTGTTAATGTGGTTTAGAGTAGCATACTCATTGGATGACAGACTCTAAATTTTGCGATGGCCAGAGATAAGTGTTTATCCTTGAATCTGAAGTCATGTTCCCGGAGAGATTCCTTCCTACCCACCAACACCCTTTCTACCCACCTCTTTTAGTTTAAAATGCTTTTCTTTGGTCTGTGAATTGATACTTCCTCCTTTGATGGAACCGTGAGGCTCCATAGACGTAAGCTCCCTAACTTGGGAGATGCTTACTGAGATCAGTAGGGCTTACTCCCGAATTGGCATGTACAGAATTGCAAAGCACACGAGGAACACCCAGCTTAAACCAAAACTCTTGCATTCACGTAACTTAAAAAGCCATCCTATGTGTCTTTCCGCGGAGGTAAGCCCTGCAGAATTCAGCTAGGCTCATTTGGAGAGGGGTAGGACTGGATCTTTAATATCACTGACCTCACTAACACTCAAGACATTAACAGAAGTATGTTAAGAGAAGATTGGGGGTTTTGGAGCGTCACTCGTAAATGTGATTAGCCCGGGACAGAAAGTGCATGTAGATTTGGATTTGCGTTTGATTTTTGATATGGGATTTTGAATACCTAAGGCAAAAACAAGCGTTCCTTACCAAAAGTGAACGCTCCTGGAAAATATACGCAGAAACTCTTAAACTGAATGGAAAACAGCCTTTTTCCTGATTTTATTCGGAAGTAAGTTATATTCTAAAGTTTAGGTCCTGAAGTTGGAGACCAAATTTTGATGTCATTTAACTATATGAAGTACAGGATGGGGTGAAGAAGAAATATACTGAATTCAATAAAATCGTGGTTGTCCTTCACTAGAAATGCTTAAGAAAAAGAGGAAAAGTTAGAATTTATTTTCATAGCAGATAGGATAAACTTGCAGCCAGCTCAATCTCCTTAGTCCAGAGGCCATAACCTCAAAGTGGTTTTGTGGGGCAATCAAATCTACAGGTAGCCTTACCAAAAATTAGACTTGATAGCTGTTTTTCCTTCTCTTTGATTGTTGGAGTATGTTTTGGGAACCGGGGGTGGGGGAGGGCTGGATTCAAAAAAATCGGTCTTTCCGATTTTCTCTATTACTCCACAGAGAGAGGAGTATACAGATTTAGGCGTTGCAGTCAGCTTCCCTAAACGATGTGAAATATTTGGCTGGGGTTATGGTCTATTTGCAAGTATCGGGTCCATTTTCCCTTTTATTAATGCGATTGGAGGACAAGGGGTGAAGAACTTAATTCTCTCCCCCCTACAAAAAGACACACACTTTTTTTTTAAAGGCCCGGTTCTCTAGGCCGCCAACAAGTGTCAGAAATCTAAATACCTTCTTGCTCAACTCTGCTTCCCAAGACGACTCCGACTGTCTTTTCCTCATTGTACCCATTTCTGTGGGGAATGGGGGCCCTGGGGATTTGTGTGTGCTGTAAATAACCAGCAGCCAAACTGATGGCGGAAGGCTTGGGCTGAGAGGTGAGGAAAGCGCGGGGTGGAGGTGCTGGTGGAGGAAAAGGAATGGGGGTCCGTGGTGAGAGAGCAAGGGGACCTTCCGAAGCATCTCCTTGCGGAAGGATCCAGAGATCTGGGAGTCATAATTCTGTCTTCAGGATCATCAGCAACATCATCATCCCACCATCACCGTCATCATTGTTCCTCCTTTCTCCTAGGTTTCTGTTTCGGGCAAAAGGCAGGCATGCTAACAGACCTAGTACTTCCTCCAGCGGTGACCCGCAGGAGTTCAGCAGCGAGGTTCAGGGACGGTTAAAGAAGCCCGGCTTCGAAATCCTTCACAACCTGGATGCGCTCTTGTAGGACACGGGAGGAAGGCCGGGAAGAGCTTGCAGCTTCTCGGGGAGCTCTGGTGGGGCCATCTCTCTCTTCTCCCTGCCGCTTTCCACGCGCATCTCCATGGGGGCTTGGCTTGGCCTGGTCTGGCCGTGACAGCCCCACCAACAACCAAAACAGAAGTTCTGAGAAAGTGTGACGTGTTCCCTTCTCTCGCCCCCCCCCTGCTTTCTCCATCTTTATTGTTGCCGTTGCAGGAAGAAAGGAAACTGCCGAAGGAGTTAGAACTGCCTTCGGGTCGGTCCCCAACCCTGTGGCTCCGTGGTCAGTCAGGCCCTCCGCCCACCATTAGGCAGAACCCCTTCTTAGCCCTCCACTATAGCGTCTGGGGGGGGAGAGAAAGAGTGAGAGTGGGGAGGAGCGGGAAAGAGGAAGAATGACTCCTGTGTGCGCAAGATTGGCGGGAGAAGCGAGACGGCAGGGGTCAGAGTCACGATCCAAGCCGTGCAGGGGTCAGGAAATCAGGGCAACCTTTGAGCGTCTGCCTCTGTCTGAGCAGCTGACGGTGGTGGTGGGGAGCCAGAGTGGCATTGTAGGGAGGGGGATCACTAGCCGCCTGCCCCCCAGCCTCGCCTTCCCTGCACTCATGGGACCTGCCGCCGCCGCTTCCTCGTGGCCTTGCTCCTCCTTTGGCAACAACCGCTCATTAGCGCTTAAACGGCACGGAGGACCCCTTGGTTTGTACCAGGGAGACTTTCCAGCCGCCCTTAATCTGTCAGTTAAACGCAGATAAAAACAAAATGCGGGGAATAATAAATGCAAACACCAGACAAGCTCGGCGCGCTGGCTGGGGTTGGGCGGGGTAGAGCCAAGGAAGGGAAAAGAGCAGGAAAGCTTTTGGAAATTACCCCTCTACACACAGCCGACGTAGCGCACGCGCAAAGCTCGCTCTGTGTCCTCTTCATTCCCTCCCCGCTCCTTTCCCCCTTCCTAAATCTTTTCAGACTTCAGCGGGGACCTGTCATCGCTGACGTCGGTCAGGCGGCTTCGGCCAATCAACGGCCGCCCTGATTGTTTAGCTCTCTGAGTTGGAGCTGAATCTATGAAGCTCTATTCAGTAGCCTCCCAGCGTCCTGCTGCTGCTTCTCAAAGCATATGGGATTCCACGTAGGCATTAAAAAAAAAAAAAAGGAAGGAAGGAGGGGGAAAAATCCCCAAAAAATAAAGAAAAAGAAAAAGGAGGGGGAGAAAAGAAGGGGGGAAAAGAAGGGGGCTGTTGAGAAGCAAGCAGCAGTAGCAAAAACAAAACAAAGCCAAATAGTCCAGACCAAGAGAGAAGGAAGGGGAAACCCGAGGGGGGGACTTTCAAAAAAGTTTTTCCACCACACTTTCTCTCTCTCTCTCTCCCTCTCTCCCCCCTACCCACTGTCAGGTGACTTTTTTTTTTTAGAACTGTAGAACCAAGTGAGCTTGGAGACTTTGGGGGAACCCAATAATGGACTCTGCTGCACTTTCCAAAAGGAACACATCGCTGAAATTAGTAGGCTTGGCAGGGGCTCCTCCTCATCACCACCGTCACCACTCCCCTCAGAGCATGACAGGCTTCGCCGGGCATCCCCACTCTATGGTTCCCACGCACCCCGGGGAGTACGCTGCAGAATCCCGCCTTGGACTGAGTCCATTCCGGTCAGAATACATGGGACACCATCATCACCACCACCATCTCCATCATCATCACCATCATCACCACCACCACCGCCCTCCTCATCCTCCTCCTCACTCAGCGGCCCTTAAACTCAGCCCTGCCCCTCAGCCTCATCCCCGCCATGCTGTGACAGGCCAAGCTGAGATGGTCCCCAGTCCAAGAGGAGCCTTTGGCCCGGCGCAGTCAACCACAGTCCCTTATGCAGTCCCTCACCCAAGCCAAGCTCTTTCGGCAGGTAGGGATTTAATCCTGCGCGGAGACTTGACAGGTCCAGTTATGCCAGGGCTCCCTTTTCAACACTCTGCTGCTCCAAGTTCTCATCATGGAATGTTTGTCTCAACAACAGGTAGCTACCCTGGACACCATGCTCATCACCACCACCTCCACCACCACCACCACTCAGAAGCCGGGACTCATTCTCTTTTCACTGGACTCCACCATGAGCAGCCTCCCCATGAAGCTCCAGGTGGCCGTTTAAACGGACAGATAAGGCTGGGGCTACCTGGAGACATGTATGCCAGGTCTGAGCCCTTCACTCCAGTGCCAGTCTCCAGGACAGATCCTTTCGCTGCCTCCTCCTTCCACGGCTACAGTGGCATGAACCTGAACTTAGCTCCACACCACGGCCCCGGGGCTTTCTTCCGCTACATGAGGCAGCCCATCAAGCAGGAGCTCATTTGCAAGTGGATCGAACTGGACCAGACTCCTCAAAAATTATGCTCGAAAACTTTCAGCACCATGCACGAGCTGGTGACTCACGTCACGGTGGAGCACGTTGGCGGGCCGGAGCAGTCCAACCACATCTGCTTCTGGGAAGAGTGTCCCCGCGAGGGGAAGCCTTTCAAGGCCAAATACAAACTGGTCAACCACATCCGAGTCCACACGGGAGAGAAGCCTTTCCCGTGCCCTTTCCCGGGATGCGGGAAAGTCTTCGCTCGGTCGGAAAATCTCAAAATCCACAAAAGGACGCACACAGGTCAGTATGGAAAGGTCTTTCTACTTTTCAGTTTCATTTAACGCCTCTCCTCTCTAATATCTGCTCCACCGGCACTTTTTTGCGGGAGGGTCCTCTTTTCATTGTAACCATCGTAGCTTTAATAATCGGAGCCCATAAAACCCTTAAAAAGAAGTTTGTTTGGATTAGAAACGTGCAGAAGCTAATGCGTATATGTGGCGTGCGTAACACGCGGGGAGGTGTTTTCCACAGCTGAATTTGTGATTTTGGAGGGGGGAGGAGAGAGTTAAAGCCCCGTTTCAAGCAGGAAAAGCATCCAGTCTTGGCGCAAGCTCGTCAAGGCGGGCGATGGAAGCCGCGACTCATCCAGACACTTTCGAGCGATGCCCGACGTCTCCGCCGCTGCTTTGGCCGCTTTCCTAGTGAGAAAGACACAGCTGCCGGCGAGGTCCTTTCTTGTTGCTGCGGTGGTGGTTGTTCAGAATGAGGAACCCTGCGGTGTTTCAAGCTGGATCCTTCGAGAGCAAGAAGGGGTCCTTCCCCTCTTTAAGTGTGGTGTGTTGGGAAGGCTGGGAGGGCGCACGCTTGGAACCTGGAAAGGACAGTGGTGGTGGTGTAGGATAGTGGTCGTAGTACTAGTAGTGGGGTCTGGGATGAATGTACGCGCGTTGGCGAAGGGAGGGGGCTGGAGATCGATTTTGCGTTCCTGGCCTGTTCGTTTGGAAAGGTCATCAGCCAGAATTCTGAAGGGAGTTAGTGTCAGAAAACACTCGCTATTTCTCGTTAACTCTGAAAGGCAAATGGGTCCTCCGAAGGGGGTGGGGGACTTGCCTCTGCTCTGCTGGACCTCAATCGTCCCGCAAATGCTTCTCTAATGAATAAAACCGAGGGTAGAAAGTTTTCACACTTCTGTAATATCAGCCCGTGAAGTTGTATGCTCTCAATTAGTTTAGCAGCCGGTGTTTGTCGTTTTTATTGCCTTCTTTCTCCCCTTCCACTCTCGGCAGAAGATAAGAAATAAGCCCTTATGGAAAATTAAATCCGTTCCACTGTACATTTTCTCCACACACGCATATCCTTCCTGACCGGCCTTACGCACCCCTAAGGAAACGACATAATCCAATTGTAAGATCTTCTTACAACCTAGCGATTTTTTTCCCTCCCCGAAGTCCTTAAATGTCTTTGCCTTATCAGTAACATAGTTTCATTTCCTCCTTCTTTCCTTACACATTTTAATGTGTTTAAAATAATGCTGAAATTTGAAGGGGAAATAAAATAAAATAAAAATATTCAGAATTATAATTAATAACAGAAATGACACCCAAGTCATCTTGGTGTTAGATACAAAAAAAATTCATCTCTTAATGGCAGTGTTTTTCTTAATTTTTTTTTAAAAAACTTGTATGTTCCTTTACTTGCCTTTTCCTTTGAAGGCAATGAAGTCGGAAATGTTCGCATTCTGGGTAAATTTGGCCTACATTTGGCGCAGCCAATTGACCTTCCGGGAAAGGTGCTTACCTTGATGGCTAATTATAAAAAATTGTTTGTTTCGTACACTCTTTCACTTGAGTTTCCACGGTTATTTATTTTTGCACTAAGATTTAAAGGAGGGACTCAAGTGGAATCTTGCAGGCCTTGCTAGAACTGCAGGTTGACTGTGGACTCTTCCACAGTCCCCTAACCCAAGTGTTTTCTAAAATAGCAGGAGAACTTGCTACAAATTATTCACGAAGTCAGTTCTAGATTCAAACCAGAAAATAATTGTCTTTTCCAATATTAATGGCGTTGCTTTTCCAAGCCTGGGAAGACAAGAATGAATTTCTAGAGTGGAGGAGGAGGAAGTAGAGGAGCGAAAGAATCCGAAGTGGGAGAGAAAAATTACTTCCTTACCTTTAGAGACAGCCATTAGTGGACATGAGCGCCCAAGGTAGGTTTTAGGCCTAAGAAAGATCAGTTTTAAGTTGTAATTTATGGCGCGGGGGCTGGCACGTTAATTCTTCCTCCTCCCTCTCCCCCGCTCCGAGAATTTTGCAAATACTTTAATCCAGTCCCAGAGTTGGGAGGATTAGGCTGAAATCTCCAAGCTCTATGTAGGGGCGAAGCCTGGGAGAGAGCTACAAGTGTGGGTAGAAAATGGCGGCACAGACTCGGTTCTGTGTGTGTGTACTTGCGCACGCCTTCCCATTTGAGCCCCCACATGTTCAGTTCTTGCCTCCACACACTCCTCCCACCTCTAAATTTTTCCTAAAATTAAATTCGCCAAGGGAAAGCATCCCCGGGTGTTTTCTTTGAAATAGTGCGGGTTTTTTTACGTGTAGAAAACCCTTCCCTTGAAGCAGCGAAGGCTCTGGCAGACTAAGCTCTCGTCTTACTGGAGGCGTTGAAGGGAAAGAACCGTTGCAGCCTTCGATGAGGAGCGGCTTGTTCCATAGACTAGAGAGGGTCAGAAAAATTACCCCCACCCCTTCTATGCTGGCTGCAGTAAAGGAGAAGCTTCAAAACGCCACGTTTACCAGAATGTAACTCTCTCAGCTCGATCGCCGGGTTTATGAGGCCGGCTTTCCCCAGGGCCTCCTAACTTACTGCTTGCTTGTGCTGTACCAATCCCCTTGATTTGTTATTTCAGCTGAGCACCGGAAGGTCAAACTGTTTCTTTACAAGCAACTATAATTAAAACGCTTAAAGAGCTATCAAAATATATAGATGATCTTGTTTTGCTTTTCTTTCCACACCCACCCCTTTCTCCTGCGATTCAAAATGAATAAACTGAACATCCTTCCACGCAGGTACATAGAAAGCATCGCTTGTCAGACCTGGTGGTCTGGTCCCCTATAGGAGACATTGTTTCTCCCACGGCCTACCACCACTGTTGGTATTTGCAAGCACTGTGCTCTTGAAAAGGTGCAATTCTAAGCAGGTATTTCCCTGTTGTCGTTTCCTTAACCCCTTTCATCGCTTTCCAGCGTCGTAGATTCCACCTGAAATATTATATTGACAATATGCCTCTTACCTTAAAAAAAAAAAAGCAACGAGTAATTGTTTGACTCTCCCCTTCGTTTGTTTTAAACAGATTTGCTGTCTAAATTCAACAGATATGAAAAAAAGAGGGAAGTTAACTCCAATTTAAAACAAGCTTTGTGTTGAACTCCCAATATATATATCACCTGGCCTCATTAAGAAAGTCATGATTAAGAAATACTACATGTATAAATACAGAAGCACTTACCCTGCTACGTTTTGGCTAAATATATGCTTCCAAAAACACACACACAGTTATCGTGGCTTTCATTTCCCATCCCAGCTTAAATCTGTGTGTCTTTTTGTATGCTAGCTTCACTGTCTGGCTGCTTTTTCAAAATAATACAGCCCTGGCCCATAGAGACTTCAAAACACGTGGCTTCAACGTGTCTTGCTTTATAAAACAATCCATTCAGCAGTTAGTGTACAAACCATTTCCAGTCGTGTTCCCGGAAATCAGGCTTCCTTCTCCAGTCTCACCCCCATCACTTCCCGCATCTGGAATTTAATAAGGTTACGCGCATATCTGTTCCAAGCAAGGGGAGTTTTGCCATTGACCTCAATAGCGGGCTGCTTAGCGTCCCCTGCCCTCCACTAAATACATTCCTGCTTGTTACTCGCCTCAGATCTTCCTTACTAGCAAAATAAAAGCTTGGCCTACTTACTCTTCGACTGAAGGAAACAAGGGCGAGTAAAAGGCTACCCAGATCTCTTCAGATTTTAATCACTGCAGCTATTGCAAAGGGGATACTGTATCATATATTATTTGGCGTAATCTGGAGACGCACTGCTTCAGCTGCCTTTAAGAGAAGCTATGGAGATGTGAGGAAGGTAGGCTTGCACGTGCAATTGTCTCACATTGCACAACACTGTAGATAAACGCACATAAACGCTTCCAAAGGAATGAAAGTGCGCTTTGGCCTTTCATGGGTATTCCCCACAAACTACAATGTGCTAGGAAAGTCAGTTTTGAACTCTTGCTCTATAGCCTCAGAATGTGGCTACCATTGAGGACAATAGGGAACCTGTGTAGTCGGTGATAAGGGAGTAAGTCAGAACAGAGAAACATAGCACCGGAATGTCAAAATCTCTTGGTTGGTTGGTTGGTTTGAGGAATCCAACTAAAGCCACCTCGCCATCTTCGAAAGAAAGGTTGTGGGAACTGGGGAGGGGGTACCTTGTTATGGGAGAAGGAAAATGCCCCTGGGGGAAAAGCGAAAAGGAGGGGGCGGGAAGCAAGCGGGACCGACTGTGGGCGTGGAGGGCAGCAGGGAGGTCAGGGAAGACAACCCATTGACCCAGGCTAGGGACTCTTGTTGGCCCACTCCAGCACTTTCATTGCAAACCTTTCTGTGAAAGGGGCACCACCCCTGCTTCCTTTCTTTTGGTGGGGGCATTGCTAAGGATGCTCCCAGTCTCCAGGCGCTTCTTCCTTGGTGTTCTCAAGGGGGGGACCCCCGCCTCAATTTAGAGCTTTAGAGCCGTTGCAGCCTTGTTCAGATGGATGCTTGTGCTGGGATGACCCAGCCCCACTGCCAGTAGAGTGGAAAAGGGTTCTCGCGGGTCTCTTCTGGGAAAGGCTTTTGGGGAGGGTTAGGCAGACCCCTATCCTGCCATGTCCTGAGATCTGTCGCCTTCCTCCCTTCCCCCAGCCCGGTCAGCCTTCATACGCCCACTCGCACAGAGCCCTTTCCCTGACTGGTTCGTCATGCCAAGTCTCCCTGGCTTGCCTCTTTCCTTGCAGGGGAGAAGCCCTTCAAGTGCGAGTTCGAAGGCTGCGAGAGACGCTTCGCCAACAGCAGCGACCGGAAGAAGCATTCCCACGTGCACACGAGCGACAAACCCTACAATTGCAAAGTGCGAGGCTGCGACAAGTCCTACACCCACCCCAGCTCGCTGCGGAAGCACATGAAGGTCCACTGCAAGTCCCCTCCTCCCAGCTCCGGCTACGAGTCCTCCACCCCGTCGCTGGTGTCACCGTCGTCCGACTGCGGCCGGGAGCCCCCCCAACCGCCTCCACCGCCGCCGCCGCCACCTCCTCCTGCCGCCGCCGCCGCCGCGGCCTCCTCCACCCAGGCGGCGGCCAACCTGAGCGAATGGTACGTGTGTCAGAGCTCAGGGGCCGGCGGCATCCCGACTCCACCCAGTAACTCTCCGTCACCTCACCCGGGAGAGGCCTCTTACACAAACTGTGATCCTCGGCCCAGTTATTAAAGTCAATACGGTAGGACGGATGGACTGCTTGCCGCCGGCGACACACTGCATTGTTCTCCTCCTCCTCCTCCTCGTTTCTTTTCGGAGCATTCTTTGGAATCTTCGCCCACCCCATTCTCCCTCCCCGGCCAACGAGGGGTCGGTGGAAAGCCCGGTTATTAGAGAAGAGGGACAGGAATAGATCCTGGATCTGAGGAGCACCCTCTCCTCTTCCCCTTCTCCCCATCAGAAATGCTGCACAGGCCACCGGAGGGAAGTTACACTGTTTTTTTAAAAAAATAAAAAAAAAATAAAAAGACCCACCCACAGCCCTTTCCCCAACTCCCATTTTGTATTTATTATGGTGCCAAGCACACAAGACAGTCAAGAGATCAGCACCTCGTTCCATAAGCGTTCTCCCTACCTTCTATTTTTATCCCCACACCCTCTGTTCATAGACTTTTTGGATCACTTCCTTCCCATGCGTTTACAAACGGCCTCAACCTGAATTGCAACCATCCTTTTGTATCTCAATGAACCAAAGTGTTTTAATACGGATTTCTAGCTATATAGTTGCGATCGTCGTGCTGGTGTCACTCTCGTGATAGTGTGATTCCCCTCCCCGCCTTGGGCTTTTTTGTTAGCCCATTGCTTTGGGTCGAATTGGTTTCCTTTTCTTTCTTTCTTTCGGCCCTCTGCGGCTGTTTACTTTTCTTTAATATTGATATCTATAAAAATATTATTCGCTAAGCGATTGTACACCGGTCGATCCATTCAATACTTTGATTAACTTACCCCGTTCCCTTGACCTTTTTGGAAATGATCCATTTCTGCTGCCCCAGTTTCGCCAGTATATTCTTCCCACGTGTCATGAATAAAACAGTCCCCAGGGTGGCTTAATGATTTATGGTACATTTTAATTTACTCTAGTAATGGATTTAAATGCATAAACATATTCTCTTTTTCTCTCCCTCTCCCCCTTCCCGTGTTATTTCTGTTGCATTGTGAGTTCTTGTGATTCCTTAGTGGATGGAAGGTGAGATCCATGTTAATTGGAGGGGGGGGGTTATGTTATGAGTGACGTCATTGTGCTGAATTGCTTGGATTGTCCGAAAGGATACGCTGCGTGTCGATTTCTCCGAACCGATGGTGTAAACCCAGTGGTGGTCTTGTTTTCAAACGCACAACAGTTGTCATGTAAAATAATAATTCGAAACTATTATTATTACTATTATTATTATTATTATTATTATTAATTTTTTGTAATGGCAAAAATAAAATTGTTTTAAAATCTTGAACATATTCCAGAGGTCTCCAGAGCTGTGAGTCTTATCTAGCCTCCCCTTCTCCCTTAGAGTGAAAAATGAGGAACAGTGCAGAAGCAGCCATTATTATGCGGGATTCAATGGACTTATGCTGGGTTCAGAAAGCATTGCTTTGTAATAAACCCTATAGGTTTCAGTGGAACATACCTGCAGGCTGTGTATTTAGAATATTGGGGTTGATTTTGGTCGATGGTAGAAAAACACCACAGGCGAAGGGAGATGGAAACATTCGTTTGTGTCGAAGGTAAACTAATCAGATAATTTCTACAAGGCCAATTACGTCTATAATTTCGTCTATTTAGTCTTTTGGGGGTTAACCACTACAGAAGGATCTGATCGTTTGTGGCCATCACTATCTAGCAAAATCTCTCCTTTAGAATCTACGTGTATGCGCGCAGGCGCGTGTGAATAACATAGTAAGTCTGAAATTCTGTTGGTTAATCCCAATAGGAGTAGATTCATTGAATCAATTATTGAATGGTGGCTACTATGCCCATTGAATTCGGTGGAATATCCTAAGTTAGGATTAAATGCCACGGTGGTTCTGTCTGGCGATCAATTTCCTGGCCTCATTCGGATCCTCGCATCCCAAAAGAAGAAGGGTTGGTTACCTGCTTCTGTATCGTGTACAGCTAGCAGGGCTACAAAGCGGGTTGTAGCAATCCTCACTACCTCAAAAGTAGACAGCCTAGCTAAAAGTGCAGTCCTACGCATGTCTACCTTGATGTAAGCCCCACTGAGTTCAATGGAGTTAACTGCCAGACAAATGGGTATCGGATTGACAGGAGGGGAGAGGGACCCAACCCGATTAAACCAATACACATCCCATTCAGATAAACCGAGCTAAAAACCTAAAAGAAGTTGTCTTATTTTTATTGTTGTTTTTGTTGTGTAATCCATCTGAACTGGCGAAGGAGACCGAGCCGAAACCCGAAGGTATGGAGGCCATCTACAAGAGGAGAAGATGTTTTCACCTTGGCTGGAGATGGACTTTCCTCCTCCTTACTCAGCCCTCCTCGGACCTTCGCCCCCTCCCCACCCCCCGCGCGCCTTTTCTTCTTGATTTCTTTCTTTGCCGAAGCGGTTTTTGGTTGTGTAGGCTAATCACCTTTAATTTTTCATTTGCTTGTTACAGATGTCTATCCCGTTGCTCTCAAGGTAATCTAGACAGAGGCAGCTGAAAAGCCCCGCATCTTATGCCTTAGACATCAAAGCAGGCTCTCACAATGAACGTATTTCTTCGCAACGGTGAATCTTCATGGTGAGTTAAGATTTCTATAGCAATAGGCAAGTCATACTTTCAAAGAGTGAAAAGCGAAGTCTAGAGCCCGTCCAGTCTTTTCATGAAGGACATAATATTTAGGTCTAACAGATTCTGCCCTCCCACAGCCCCCTCCTACCTAACTCTTCTTTAAAAAGAAAAAGAAAAGAAATCTTCTTCCCCAGTGTATAATACTCACCAGTGTAACACACGCACGCACGCACGCACACGTTTGTGTATATAAGCATATATCTGAATGTTGTGTTCCTCTTGGACATAGAATATACAACGTTTTTTCTTTCGAGTTTCCGGGGTAAGAGAAAACCCCACGCGAATTGGGGTTGGGTTTGGGGGTGGGGAGGTTGTTCCAGCTCCCTCTTCGAATGGATAAGAATGTCAGGAAGAAAAATGGGGCCGATTGAATCGCCGCCCGTCAGTTCACTTTTGTTTCTCTTCTTCTGCGCCCTGATCAGAGACGGCCTTTGGGATTTGATGGCGACTTTTCTAAAGGCGAGGAAATGGGTTCGAAGGAGGGGGAAAGAAAAGGAGAAAGGTCTAATCAAGCCCGGCCTTGTTCAAAGGCTCTGATTTTGGGGCTGGAGTGCGGGCGGGGGGCGAAGGAGGCTGGGGGAGAAGGAGGCTGGGGGTGAAAGTGTAAGCTTTATGGTGCATCAACATGCCACGTTAGGATCGCTATGGTAATGAGCGGAGCAATAGCAAGCGGCCTTGAAAAGGAGGCACACTCCATTCGAGACAGTCTATTAAGATACATTTGCGCTGACCTTTGGTTTCATGCTAGCTTAATACATTCAATCTGGTCTTCCTCTAAGGTGGACTTCCTCCATCTCGCCCCCTCGGGTTGCCTTGCTGACTGGCCCTCTAAGGAGAGCTTTTGTTGCAGTATCTTCTTGGGCCGCTGCGGTTAAGAGAGACGAGCGCGGGGGTGGAGGGGGGGCGGTAGGAAATTATGCATCCGCGGAAATCTATGGTATTACTTCCGAGCTAATACCTTTAAGATCGGAGGCGACGCCTCTACAAGGACCGTGAGACACTTTGCTCAGAGCAGCCCAACTGATTGAAGTGGGACTACTCCCGAGAAAGTCAATGGCGGTATCCACAATAAAGCATTTTTTTCCCATTTACTAGTGAACTCCCCCCACTCCACACTACTTCTTTCCTTCTAACTATCTCATCAACTGTTGTCTTGTGTAATATTCTTTTTCATACAGCTATACAAAATCTGTTGATCTTTGTTCTATCGTTTACATTGAGATATGTTTGTGTTTGGTTCCATCTTCCTTAGGATCGAGCTCTTTATTGAATTCACCGGTTTTCTTCCACTCGATTTATTCCTGCATCCGTCTACCACTATATATATGTGTTATTTACAGGTAAATGTAGATTTAGGCTTGTACACGATTCTATCATGTTGACACAATAGGAGGAAATAGACACGGGGCGGGGGCGGGTACCCATTACGACTTTTCTACTGCCTTACATTTTTCATAGACATCCAAAAAGCAAACAAAAAAGAGCACAGGTGTGTGGCCACACAACATAACAAAACTATGTGACAAGAAACCAGAGCTTAATGCCTTCCAGGGCTACAGAACTTGACACTCCCAAATCTGAGGCCACGGGCGACGGGCCATGGTCCCGGGAAAGTTAGAAGTCCATGTTCCAGTAATTGTCTTCTTGTTTATTTTATCCAAGTACCCCAGTGAATAGGGGAAAAATAAACACTCTGAACAAAAAAATTCAAACAGTCGAGTCGTCTTTAGTGCTAGCCCTTGTGGCTGAATAAAAAAGGATGGTCCAATTTCTATTGAGCTGAGAAATCTTTGAAGTGGGAGTTATTATCTCAAAAATTCCTCTTCGTCGCCCTAACAACGCTGATGAAATGTAAAAAGGTTCTTTGTCAGCGATTTGTTCTCCCCTCTGTCAAACTCCCTTTGCCCCGTTAGCTGGGACCGTTTCTAAAGAGATGAAACCCAACTTCTTAAAAGATAACGTTGGGATGGAGACGGAAAACGTCCCAGTGTATACAATTAGAAACCTACGTCTTCCTACGTCTGTCTGTCTCTCTGTAGGGTGGTGGTGAAGCAAGGGATGGGACGGTGGGAGGGGGGAACCAAAGAGATTGAGAGAGAGAGACCGGGGCAGAGAGAATATCTCCTTTCCCTTCCAAACTTCTCAGCCCGAAAGGAAGTAATCTACTGGACCTTCCCTTCTGAACCTGTTTCTTTCAACTCTGTCCAAGTTGTTGTTCTCTGCCCAGAATCCAAATACTGATAAACATCAGTCCCTAACATCCAGTCTGGAACTGCTGTGGCTCCCCATCATGCCATTACTCCAGTGTAATGAATCCAACAGCTCACTCAAAGTCTTTATACAGCCTTGGCTCGTGTTAATGCTGGAACTACCTATTAAAAGCACGTTCCTCAACTGCGATGCACTAAAATGGTTTTCGCCTTCAAAGCGATGGCTTCCATATGTTGCCATGTTTTATTGTCAGCGAGCGGAAAAGAAGAGTAATACCCGGACCTTACTTCCTATCCTCAACCGAGAAACCTAACAATAGACATTTAGAGGGTGTTCAAGGGAGTAGGATAGCGTAGACGAGGGAAGCAACCCATTATTTACTAGATTTTGTCTTCCCACCACTTTAGTTTTGGCTGAAATGGGTGGAAACTAGAGACACTATATGTCGCAGCCCGTTATGATACTGTATGGCACATATCCTCTGTCCCAGTTGATTTCTAAACAGAGCGGTGCCGAGAGGGCTGACTGGTGTGTATTGGAAGATACTGTGTCTTGCATGAGGGAGGCACTTGGGAACAGTGATTCACACACAGCCTGATCTCTTAACTTATTTAATCCGGAGAATTTGCACGCCAATCCTAAACAGTGTGTAAAATAAGTCCTTCTGAAATCCACGATAATGCCTTTTGTGTATTATTTTCCTTTTGGGGGTGTTCTAGGGTAACTCTAGCCCCGGATCCTAAGCCATTTGCGAAGAGGAAGACCGAAATGAAAGAGATTTACTTGTAACTATCTCGAACTAGGAAAAACCCCATGTTGCCTTAATGGAAATAAAAGATACACACTGGGAAGAACGTCACACCCAGTCCCATTATAAAATCACATTTAAATAACAAGGGAAATCATAATCCAAAGGCCCTTTTCAGTCCACCTACAGATTCTCTTCAATTCAAAGGTTGAGGGGGTTCCTCACTGGAAAGGAATATTCAGACACAGATTCTGCCTGATGTAATCGTTTTTTGCCTTAATTTTTTTGCTTTATGTATGGACCAGGGTTCACTGGTACGTTTTGGGAAGATTAATTTAAAAGATGTGTCATTTCTTTGCCTTACTGTTCAATTTCTGAAAAGGTTTTTCATCGTTACCGTCCATTTTTATATAAGGTTACTTGGAGGTAAATCAAATGGATTCAATGGGACGGACCTTGGCATGGGCGCAGTAAACAACAAAAGAAAAATGAATGGCGAAGACGTAGGTTTATGTACTATGTGTAATTTGAGTCAATTTCTAATGTGATATGATGGCTGTATAACTGAAATGTGGTTTTTTTAAATATTTAAATAAAATACAAGCGATGATTGGTGAAAATGTCGTCAATTTCTGAGTAATGGATCATTTTGCAGAAGTATATTTGCAGTGTTTAAAATAAAGCTTCATATGAGAAATATGAAATTCGGGTTTTGTGACTAAATTCGTCTTTGCTTTTCTCTCCTTTGTCTTTCCAGCTGGTTCTTTGAAAATCAGGCATCCACTGTGATTTTCACAAGGGATAAATTATTCTTTTAAGTTATAGTTTGAGTTATAGTTATAGTTTAAGTTATAGTTTGAAAGCTGTTGCTGGCCTGGAAAGTTTTCCGCATAGGGAAATAATCTCCGTTTTCCATACTAGTACTTTGCTTCTATAAACATGTTCCAGAACTGTGACTTTAAAAAAACCCTGACCCAAACTAAGTGCCAGCCCCTCTCTACGTGAACAATCCATAATGAGCCCCATTACCTCCCCTTCCTGTATGTCTCTCCAGCTCTCCTAGCTCTCTTATGCCCCCTGCGTTTCGGTGCACATGCGCGCTGACTGACCTGAAGAACTTCAGAGAGGGCGCGTTAAGGAAAACGTCACTTTGCTTCTTCAGCCCAGAAATACCTACTGTATTATCAATGTGTAGCTGGGAATCGAGACTTGGTTCCACGGAAATCAGAAACTCATCCAGCCAGCGTCTGTGAGATCAGGGTTGCTTACAAGGAAGCTCCGGCCAAACCAAAGAGGCTTGTTCTCAAGTTAGAGGCCTGTTGTTTCTGTTTCCTGCGTTCAGGTCCATTCTGACTTACAGCGACTCTATGGCAGAATTTTCTTGGAAAAATTTACTTAGAGGAAGTTCCACATTTCCCTTAGGCAGAAACAGTGTGACTTACCCCAGCTCACTAAGTGGGCTTTCGATGAGAACTCTGCTAACCCGGAGTCTTCCGCATTAGCGCTATTACTCCACTTTCAACATCCTATGGGGTTTGCAGTTTAGGGAGGGGTCTTTGGACAAACCCCAACATTCCGTACGATGTTGAAAGTGGAACAATAGCGCTATAACAGTCTAGTGAGGAAATGGTCCGACACTCAAACCACTGCACCACGTTGGCTCACTAAATACTTGTGTGGCATGTTTTGGGGGAGTGGGACTTATGGTATAAGCTTGCGATCCAAATCACCTTTTTTCTCTCTTTTCTGGGATGTTTCAACGGATGGTGGTTAGTTTTTAGCAAACCCGGTTAGGGTATCATAGTTATCTGTGTTTCTTATAGTCCATCCTGATCTGTTTTCTTGACAACTGCCCTGTGCCTCTGTCCAGAAACAGAAGCGGAGCTGGAATAGGTCAGGGGAGCAGAACCACAGAAGGCAGACTTGGGAAAAGACAGCGATCCAGGGAGTGGCGGGGGGAGGGAATGCAGGCAGGGTGCAGACCAGCCAAAGTTAACCACTCCTAACGACAGTGGTTAGCAAGAAAGGTCCCCGACAGAACCCGGGAGGAAATTCTCTCGCCGGCCTTTCTATAGACGCTGCTGCCTTTTTCTTTCCTCCACCGCTGAAAAACCCCATCTTGGAGGGTTTCCTCCCCTGTTGCTTTCTAGCATCGATTCCTCCATGCAAGCCCCGCCATTGTGCGAAAGCATTCATTAAGGTCCATTCATTTCACAAAAGGCCATTTGTATCTTTAGGAAATGAAGATTAGAAAATATGAATCAGGACAGCCAAGCCCCGTTTCCGCCCCGGCCCATTATGGTGGGGGCTGAGTGGAGAGAACGAGGCGAACAACCGAAGAAAGGTCTTTGCACTTCCTTTCACTGCATGCCCATCAAAAGGAAGAGCCCGCGCTTCTCTCTTGAAGGATCTGACCTCGAGGGTAGTGATTCCGCCCCTCGTTCCACGTTTCTTGCAAGGAGAAGGTTAGACTCAAGTGTTGTGTCAAGAGACAGGGATAATAAGGTAGCCCTCAAATCCTGGGCTTGTTCCTGGATAGACATTGCCACTTTCTATCTATGACACGACCACGAAGTTCTGGAGGATGAAAGTCTGCCACCACAGCACATTGCTTTTAAAGGCTGGATGCTTTCCTTCCACAGATAGGTTGGTTTTATGTGTGCTGCGCCCCTTGGGAAAAATGGACACGGGGAATACAGACCAGACAGACATTTACTCACAGGCAGATGTCATAGGGTCCACTGAAATGAAGAAACAATATGGTGTAGCAGATCTAATGTTGGACTAGGACTCTGGGAGAGCAGGGTTCGAGTCCTCTCTCCCCCATGGAAATCCACTGGGTGACTTTGGGCAAGTCACACTCTCTCAGCCTTAGAAGTCGATGGCAAAATCACCTCTGAATAAATCTTGCCCAGAAAACCCTATGAAAAGGTCACCATGACTCTGAGTCGACTTGAAGGCACATGATAACAAACGACATCTGAACTGAATTAAAATCTTCCAGAGCAAGGAATGTGCGGGTCGTAACTCCTAGGAATGAAGAGGGAAGGCCCTCATACCACCCATCCTTCTTGGCTAACTCTCATTCATTGTAAGGAGTTTTACATCAGATGGAAGCGCGTGGCAATGGATCCAACTTGTTTAGCGTCTTCGTGAGAACAGGTAGCTTTTGATTCCCTACCACTTCAGGCGACCCACCGACACTGTCTTTTAAGAGCGTGCATACAGGTTTGGCCTCCAATCCTAAGCAGCTTGACTAGGGAGGAGCTATCTTGAACACAGAGGGGGTTGCCTAGCATTGTCCTGTCACTTATTTTCTATCATTGTCTTTCTGAAGAGTTGTGGGCTATGAATTCCTAACGAGTTATAGACTACGAAATACGACTGTTTCCTCACGAACAAGACCTGGTTTTCAATGTGCTCAAAACGGGAGAATCTAGAGAAGTGACAGACGTACATTACTGGTAGTTTTCGACCTGATGTAAAGGAAGTAACATCGTGGAAATCCTACACCCAAACAGCTTGCTATAGTCTTTTTGTCATTATAAATATCGGCCTAAATTAAATTGTTAATTTCATATAAAGGAGACCCATCCAGTCAACGGAGCTGATATAGTAAAAGTTGAGATACCAAATTCCTATTAATGCAATAGGTCTGTTGTAGTTGAAACCAGTAACTGGATTTAGATCATCATCATGATCATCATCATGATCATGGGGCCTGTTTCAGACTTCTATTTCGAACAGAGCTATTGATATACAGGGCATTTGTCCTAGTGGTGGGATTTAAAATAAGTCCAGGTCTATTCTTTAAACATGAGTAAGTCTGGCCTGGATCCAGTCCGTAGTCTCTACCAAAGAAGAGTGAGAAAGTAATCATAATCAAATGAAGAGGATATTTAAAATAGTTTAGTCAGTTGTCTCTCACACAGACAAGCACACAGAGGCCAAACATGCTAATAATTTCATTACTTCACGTTATCTGAGCCCTATGGTTTCTTGCCCAGCCTCATGTTGTTTTAGGTTGCCTGCTTAAATTTTGTTCCCCGAATTTAAAACTGTATCCTTCATCTCTCCTGAACCTTCACCCACAACTTACACACACTTAAAATACATTTCTCTCTTCAGTCTTAGACATCTTCTTAAGTATACCTACAAAGATGCATTCCGAATGAAGACTGAGATTGTGCCATTTGAACACAGTGGATAGATTCCTTCAGATATTTTTTTTTAAGTTAGCGTTTTAAAGTCCCCGATATATTGGTTGTTTATTCACAAGGACAACAATGTGCAACAGTCGCTTTTGTGTGCTTTTCTACACGCACCTAAGACTTAAATTGAGGTCAAGTAAAACTCTGTTATACAGGTATAGTATTATGTCCAGTTTTTAAAGAAAATGGTAAGACTTACATAAAGACAGCGGTTAGACATTTCTTATTTTTACCCACAGTTCACGAAAAGTCTACAGTTCCTTCGTTTGTAAATTAACCTTTGGACCTTGGTTAAACCCTCGCATGATTCTTGCACTAGAAGCATTCAAAGCGTAGTTTAAAGAGGGTTCGTTTGCTTTTTCAAGCCTGCTATTATTTATCAAGAGGCAAAACTTTCCTTTTCAAAGCAGGAAACAAACCACAGTGATGCTGCAAAAGGTAACAGTTCTTTGGCGGACGCTCTCCAGGTTATTTCTTCAACACCTTTGTTTCAAACAGCCAAGTTAATTTCCTTTAAAGCGGTGAATCATAACAAAACATAACTAGCCTGCCATAACATTGTGAGGACTTCGTCAATAATCATGCAATACTTCGTTCTCCGAGTCTCAGATTCCAAGAAATAATTTTAATTTTTTTAAAAAGTGGCAGATATACGCGTTATGAATACAGTCCTAAATGTACTTGCTTATGAGTAAACATATTGGTCATAGGCAGATTTATTTCTGAGTAAACATATGGAGGATTGAGATCTTCAAAGCATCTGTTAAATGGTGGGAACGTTCTTTATTGTGAGCCAGTGTGGTTTAAGGGGTTTGATTATGGCTGAAGAGACCAGGGCTCGACGATGGAAACCCATTGGGCACTTTGGGAACCTCACACACCCTCAGCCCCAGAAAACCCCATGGTAAGATTGCCTTAGGGTGTCCATAAGTCGGAAACGACTTGAAGGCTCTCAACAACAACTATGTTCTTTACTGCAGCCCTTTGACGGAGCAACTAGTCTCGACTACTTTTGCAATGCAGAGAATCGCAATCCACAAGCCAGTTAAAGAAGGGATTTCCCTGATTCACTCGCCTTCTGTGAAAATCAGTAGGTGTAAATCTAGATACTTTGGGGTGACTGCGTAGTGGCTAGAATTTTCAGATAGTCTTAACAGACTATTCCTTCAAAGGAGCCACTTTAATGCTTTTGTCCAAAGTATTGCGTAATAAAACGCAGTATACAGCCCACAAATCGCAAAAATGTTAATTGAACTACCCTAGACAAAAAGTAATTTTCGGCACACGTTGTTTTCTTGACCTCAGTTATACATGCAGAGAAGCATCCAAAGATGCCCTGGAACTCTTCACCATGTTTTTCTTTGTTGATGTCTTGAACATGATATATGTTCAGTAAACCTGTAACAATTTCTTTAAGCTGCTTTATTAAAAAAAACACATCCACATATTAAGCTCCCCAATTTCTAGCACAAGTAATTGTATTTTTCTTATACTTGGATATGGTGTTTGTCCAAAACATAGGTGTGTGTGTGTATGCACACACATATACATACATAGGAGCAGTAATTTGTTGAGAAAGGTGATATCAGTTTATTCTTTCTTTCCTTCTTTCTTTCTTTTTTTTTCCACGACAAGGAAAAGGGCCAGCCTAAGGGATGGGGGGAGGTTAACAGTTGTAAAAATTTCAGACGCTCCTTTAAGTGTGAAATATCATTTCATTGTTTAAAGTTTAAAAGAGGGTTGGTAATCCAACTTCCGGAAAGCGTCCTGAATTATTTCACCAGACTCTTTTAAAGGGGATTAGCCGGGGCTTTAGGCCTTCTGTTTTATTCAATCTCTGATTTTATGTTATAATTACGAGATGTAAAGCCTCTTGAATTAGTATGCAGCCCATAGTCCAGACATAATGCAGGTGCTATTCTAATCATTCAGCTTTTTAATTAAGGGACGAGGTAAGAAAACAGAATAATAAAAACACTTTTGTGAGAGCTGAGAAAATTGTGAGCGACTGCATGAATGAAGCCTTTATACCTTCTCCTGACAGGTCAGACACCAATCGCCTGACTTACGACCTTTTCTTGGTGAAACAAGGCTGAACAGCTTTCTCACCTTGTTCCTATTATATGGCTTTTATAGTCGTGGAGAACTTATGGAAATGTCCTTAAGATTCTTACTTTAAATTGGAGGGCGGGGCGCGGGGGGGGGACCCGCAAGCGGGTTAAAAGAAGCTGTAGATATTTCCATTATAATGGATAGGTAGTTTATAAGAAATTACTTCCTCCCTGAATGTTCCCAAATGGGTGGCCAGCGTGTGTATAAGTGATGGCCACAGACATTAATTATTTGTCTTTTTAAAAAGAGTTTTGTGTGTAATCCTGGCATAAGGCATGGCAAAGATGATGGGGGAGGAGGGAAATGGCGTGGAAGAAATGTTTCTGACGTTCAAGTTATGAAATTAATTTAGATTGATTTAACTGCCTCTGAAGTCTCTTCTAAAATTATTTCTATTCGATTCTTCCTGAAGCTGAATGAGTAGGATGCAAACCCATGTGGATTGCAGTCCTACTTACTCGTGAGTCCTTCTGGAACTATAGCTGGAAGTCCAGATATAACCAAACACATTCATCACCAGGGTAATCCTGGTCCCATCAGCTCAAAGCAAAATTCGCACTCTAGTTAAGTACGAGCAGGTTTGCAGCAAATCAGTGTGGAATCAGAGTACAGCGGTTTGAACGTTGGACTACAGCTCTAGAGACGAAGGTTCGAATCCCCCTTCCACCGTAGAAACCCAGATGGTGACCTTGGGCAAGTCATATTCTCTCAGGAAGACAAAGACAAAACCATTCTAAATCAATCTTGCCAGAATGACCCATGATAGGGCCGTAAGTCCGGAACGGCTTGGAGGCGCACAACAGCGGCAACAAGAACTCAGTGTGGTGGAGCAGTTAGCTCAGAAGGCCCGGGGTCAAACCCACCTCCCCTGCCATCATTCCCCCCTCCCCGCACGAACTGCAAAGGGGGAACTTGGGTTACTTACTCTCAGCCTGGCCTACATCACATACCGGTTGGGAGGGCAAGGAAGGAGGAAGGGGAACCATGTGTGCCTTGAAGGAAGGGTGGATTGAAATGTAGTCAGCGAACGAACAGGACTTAGGAGGAGACTTTTACGCACTGACAAGCATTTATCTGGTCTTGTTTAATATGGTTCTTCCCCACACGGAATACCAGGGAGCAAACTGAGTTTGCTAAAAATAAAAAAATTCTTTGCCTTCCCCCACCCCGTTATTGTAAAATGAGGTAAGACTACAGGGTAGTTTTATTATGCAGGACAACAGCCCAGCGTGAAACTTTTCTTGAATCTGTTTTGTCCCACTTATACTCTAGTTTTCTTCCACCAAATTCTGGATCCCCAGTAGGTCTACCTCAACCTGGACATGACCAGATCTAGCGCTGCTTGTGTCTTCAAGGAAAAGTGGCTTCAGATCACGTCCTTGGATTCCCCCAGTCCCGTTCCTTATTCCAGGTGATGCTCGGGACATGCGCTGTAGCACTTCATCCGTCTACGTGACTCTCCAAGCCTGACCTTCTGTTGACCACTCCTGATTTATATGAACGTCTGGAACGGAAATGAAAGCCTTAACACTGCTGTGTAACTACTTAATGCGGCAAACCCACTTACCGTTACAACCCAATCCTCATCTTACCTATTGGGAATTAAGTTCTCTAATGCGTTTATTCAGGAATCAGCTCCGTTGCGCTTGGTTGGTGTTGTTGTTATGTGCCTTCACCTCGACCTTAGGGCGAATTTATCACAGAGGTTTCTTGACAAGACTTAGGCCATTTCCGCGCTAGACTGTTATAGTGCCATTATTCCACTTTCAACATCCTATGCAATCCTGTAGTTTGCAGTTTAGGGACGGGCCAAAGAGCCCTCTGGCTGAGAATTCTAAGTGCTCCTCCCTAAACTGCAAACTCCAGGATTCCATAGGATGTTGAAAATGGAATAACGGCACTATAACAGTCTAGTGCGGAAATGGCTTTAGTCGGAGGAAATTCTCGCAGGTTGAGAAAAATGTGGCTTGTCCGAGATCACCCAGCGGTTCTCCGTGACTGAGCAGGACTTTGTTCTTCTAGAGGGGTTTGTAGTTTCCTGAGGCCAAAGATGCCCCTCCGTAAACTACAAGCCCCAGGATTCCATAGGATGTTGAAAGTAGAATAATAGCACCATAACAGGGTAGCGCAGAAAGGCCCCTAGTTCAGCACACAAACCACTACACCTCGTTGGCTCCTCTGTTGGTCTTGGGATTGCAACCTAAATCCACCCTAAAAGTGTAAATCTATTTAATAGCCATTTCCACTGAAATCAGTGGCACTGTTATAGAATAAACCTGTCAAAAGGATTAAATCCTAAATTTTTCTGTTCGTGAGTTTGGCTGCCAGTAGCAGGTTTCATTTTGTGTTCCCTTTCTTCACACTTAGATTGATTCAGGTTTCATTTACCTTCCCCACGGACTTCAGTAACATTTGGATTCCTCCTCTCAAACGACGCCATAATTCTACTCGCTGCCTGTGTACCCCTCCCTTTAAGTCCAACCTTATGCTTTTTCCGGGTGCGCGCATGCGCTTGGAAGAAGGCCCACGTGCCCTTTAGGTCAATGTAGGTATAGGTCTGATTCTCTCCTCCTCTCGCACTCCCCACCCCCAATCTGAATGCCAGCTTATGGTCACTAATTGTAATTGTCTCGTAAAGAAGAAAGACGGCGTTTGTCTTTAATGGCTGGAAGGAATCTAACGGGGACGGAGGAGGGGTGGGCGTCTGCGTGTGGAGGCCGTCTGGACTTCGGTGTACTGTATACAAATAGAAGTGGGGGGCGCTCTTTATTCCAATAGGAAATCTTTCTGTCCCTCCCTCCTCCCTTAAATTGTTCTTCTTTCATTGTCCGCCCCAGATCCATCTCCCTCCTCCACCCAGCCTTCAGCGATTGGAGCAGAGTTCTGTAGCTGCAAATGAGTCAATTCGGGCTGCGCTGGGACTTCTTTTCCTTCCGCTGCCGCAGAACAATGGCAAGTATTAGGATATCAGGCGCACTCCAAACGATCACGCGTTCAGTGATTTTGCTTTCACGGGTGAGGAGTCTGAGCGTCTCGCTCTCGACCCCGTCCCCTCCCTTCCTCTCTTCTTCCTTCCAATGTAAATCAAGCGCTTTAGTTATTAAGGCCGAGCACTAATCTCCCAACAACCTCCACATAATGTGGGCCGATGCGCCACACTACTTCGCACCTGCATCCTGAATAGAGGCGCCTTTCAATGGAAGACACGCTTGTTGGCCCTGCTCTCCAAAGAAGTTGTCTGAATAAGTCAAGCTCGCTGAATGCCCGGACTCGCTTTCTCTTCCTCCCCTTTGATCAGGGAAAATGGCTCCTAATTTGTCCTCTTCTCTCTCTCTCTGTCTCTCTCCTTGAAGGTCGTTTTGAACTCTCTCTTTCTCTATAAATAGGAGGGAAAAAAGTTTCCAAACCACATATTTGTTAAAAAGAAGAAGAAGAAGAAGAAGAAGAAGAAGGAGACAATGACCACCCCAAAAAAGAAAGAAAAAAATCCCTCCCACCCATAAACTAATAAAAAAACCTGACTTGCTTAATCTAGGAAATAGGTTTGAATCACTGGAGCATTCAATTTAGGCAGATATTTGTAAATTCCCAACTTTTTAAAAAATGCCCCGTGGTCCTCCCCCCACACCAGGTCAGCTTGGGTTTTTGTTCTGCTAGGAAGCTGTTTCTCTCACTTGCTTCACAATCACAAAAGACATTATCAGGCAGAAAAAGGAGAAAAGACTGGATATCAAATCAAACGGGGAGTGATAAAATTTGCTCCTAGGGAAGTGCTAGAATCAGAGGACTTGAATATTTATGGGTGTATTTATAGCCAGACTACACACACACACACAGAGAGAGAGAAGGGGCGCGCAGGCGCAGAAGATCCACATGCTGGGTGTCTCCTAAAAAAGGGAGCCAAATCATAAGCAGCAGGGACACATAAGGTGTGCGAGGTTAATTTTAAAATATTATGTCAACGGCACGTTAATTCTGCGTAATTAACTGCAATCCCCACACCCTCTTACCTGGCAACAACTCCATACTGAAATCAATGGGCCTTCCTTCTGAGTAGAGACATGCACCGTATGAAGTTTATTTAATAGCACAAATATTAAAGCGGTATAGTCCTCCTCACACTTGCTTGGAAGTAAATCCCCTCGGATTCAATGGCACTCGTTGGCCTCTTTGAACGCCGGCTCAACGACTTCCACCTAATGGAGTAGCCACGGCGCAGCTGATTCGATTCAATGGGGTCGTTTTCGCCGGGCTTCTTTTTTCGAAAGAGAAGTGACGCCTAAGAGAACTGGTACGCTTACTGGCATTTGTGGGTATGAACCGACAGTTCTACACTTAACGTGCTCACTTGTTTGTTTTGCTGGTGAATTTGTTTTAAACGCGTCTTTCAATCAAATCGATTCCCGAAGCGGGGAAACAATTGTAATTTAGCAACGCAAAGAATGGAAGAGCAGCACTAAAAGAGTCCAGGACCAAGCAAATAAAGCAAAGGAAACAAAAACCAAACAAAACTCCAGTTAAAAAGAAAAAAAAGCCTATCACCAAAAGCCCCCCCCCTTTAGAGGCTGCAACCATGAACTGCGTAGTAGGCAGCGTAGTAAACCTTACCTAACTCAGGGGGATTTACCCCCGAGTAAGCAAGGGTAAGATTACGCTCTAAAGGCTGAACTCTTGTGGGATTAAACCAAACCAAAATAGTAATCAAGAGGTCTCTAGGCTCTAGGGAGCAGAGTTAATAACAGGAGGCGAATATGCAACATCTAATTCTATGGGCTTTCCCCCAGAAAAAGAATTCTTTGAAACCGTTCTGGCAAGAATTCCCCCAAAGAAATAAACACGGAAATATCTAGGCCCTTCACATCGGAAGTATCTCGTTTGCCAATGAATGGGCCGGTAGGACGTGGAGCCTCAATTCGCCTTCAGTTTTCTCACAGCTTGCTGATGTGGTCGCAGAAGATCGCTCACCTCCTCGTAGTTTCATTTTAATTTGTTCTTTTTTAAAAGGTGAAAGACTGGAGTTAGTCTCTAAAAGACGGAGACCTTTGATGGTCTTGCAATCTCCTACTTATACGAGTCTTCCAATCTAGGGAGAAATTCGCATTAGGCTGAGGTCGTGGGGTAATGGTTTGATTGTTGGACAGGTACTCTAGGAGACCAGGATTGGTATCCCTGCATGTCCACGGAAACCAAAAGCCCACCTTGGGAAAATCACACTCGCCTTCAGAGCAAGGCAAAAGTAAACCACCTCTGAACAAATCTTGCTTTCGGGTCTTTTTGAGTCGGAAACTCCTTGAAGGCGCACAACAATGAACAACAACAAAGGTTCCAATAACAAGCATTTCCTTCTGAAGCGTCGCTCCTCTCTAATGGGAAGGTCCTGGTGTTTCCTGCTGAGTCTTTTTGGGAGAGGGGGGTTTATAGTTTTCTTACTATATATCCCTACATACTGCCTCCCAACTAAAAGCCATTTTAGAGACAGCACAACAGACACAACCGGTTGTATCGCCTGTAGATAGATATCCAGAGGGGAGCTAGCGCCAGTAATATCCCTTTTCAAACAAAGCGTACCTATCCTACGTCACTCTTTTAACGCAAGAAGAACGTGTGAAGGAAGTCTACACTTTACTGATTTCAGGGGGACTCACTTCCACTTGAGGAGTAAGGTGTTTTCAACAGTGTAAACCGTGTAGGTAGGAGGAGACAGTTCTCATCCACATGTATATTTCTTTCATCAAGGATAAACTGTTTCCTTGGAAGTATACCTACATACTAGATAAAAAAATGTATCTAATCCGAGATACAAAACTGTGCAAGAATAAATGCTCCTGAAACACCTATATTTTACAAATAAATATATTAAACTCTTTGCCGTTTCATAGGAAGTCAGAGTGATGTAGTGGTTTGAGTGTTGGACGACGATTCTGGAGACCAGGGTTCGATTCCTCTCTCAGCCATGGAAACCCACTGGGTGACCTTGGGCAAGCTACACTCTCTCAGGGTCAGAGGATGGGAAAGACAAACTCCTGCTGGACCAAGAAAAATCCTGTGATAAATTCGCTTTAGAGTTGCCATTAAGTGCGAAAGGACTTGAAGGCACACAAGAAGAGACATTGACGTTTTTTCTTGATTATCTGAAGAGCAGGGAGACCTTATTACCCTCAAGGCACCAGATCCTGACTGATCTTGAAAGCTAAGCAGGGTCAGCCCTGGTTAGTACTTGGATGGGAGACCACCAGATGCTGTAGGCTATATTTCAGAGGAAGGAGCTGATAAAACCGCCTGTGAATCATTCCTTGTCTTAAAAACACTATGAAATGCATAGGGTCTCCATAAGCTGAAGACCTGAAGGCACAGACACAAGGGAGCCTGGCCAAGCATCCCTAAGCATCTTCTAGCCTCACTGACTTCAATGGAAAGGAACTTGACGCATAGTAGATTTCATGACGATGGAAAGGTAACTGTGCTAGGTAGATCTGGCCCACTGTACTACTTTGAGTCTTGGTAATAATAAGGAAGCAGGGCACTTGGCCTTCCACTCCAGGGGTCTGTGCTTCTTGTTTCTGGCATGCCCCAATTGCATGGCATATGTGTTCAATACGTTGTTGTTCTTTGCTATGAGTCTTTGGGGGAACGGGGGATACACGTTTACTACAGAAATATCAGCCTACTTTTGGATGGGAATGAGCTAAATTGGCTCCAGCCCTCAAGTAAATTCGGGTCTATTTATTACCAATGGTCTCCCACCTTTCCCAACCTCAAACTAGCTTCTCTTTCCTCCCCCCTCGTCACACACGCCTTCCTCCACCCTGAAGGGAGACTGGATTCCCTCTATGAACACCAAGAGGCTGTTTTCTGACATTACCGTAGGCTGGGACTAATAGCAAACGAAGATCTCGCCTACCCCCGCTTCCCGCCCCCGCCAATACCGTTTAAAACACTTTGATGTCTTGCCAAGAAATACCCTTCCTTCAAAGAGGCATGTCAACATTTGTTTTTCCCATTAAATGGCGTTTAGTTGCCACTGGAAGGGAGGGGGCGAAAATGACGAGAAAAGGGCACTTTTTAATTCGATGTATAACAACCGCGGGGGTCTAAGAGAAAATAACGGCGAGACCGCTAGACACAAATAACTAAATTACCAAAACGTTAGTATATCGGCGAGCTTCATTAATATGTAACAGACTCCCCAGTTAATCTCCAAAAGCCAGTGTTCCCCTTCTAAAATAGCACTCTGGGACGAATTGTACAGGAGATCAATCACTCCTAATGCAGGAAGGTTTACTGCAAAGGGGGAGAAAAGCTATTTACACCTTCAAATAGAAGCTTTTGAGATTTAAGAGTAAGGGTCATACATCACCAAGAATAAATGATTATGAATTGGGAAACGCGCCCTCCAGCCATTAACTTTGCCACGCGATTTATCATATCGGGGTGTTTTCTCGCCCTCCCCTCCTTTCCTTTGTAAAATCATCGGGCTATTTGCAAAAGGAAAGCATGACGGATTTTTTTTTTAAAGAGCCACCGCAGGAAAGTTTGTTTTTGCATATACTATAAGTCTTCAAAACACTGGCCGTTCAGAAAGGAGCCGGGACCACGCCGGGGTTTGGGTTGCGCGCAAAAGACAATGCGCTCCTTTTACGCGAGTCATTTGTTACCAAGCGATTGGTCGGCCCGGCGGAGCCGACGCTGCAGCGGCCAAAACGGCCCCTCCTTAAGAAGGGACGAACTTGGACTCTGTTGGCGGAGGGAGGGACTGTCCAGTGGGAAGTTTTCCAGCGCAAGCTCGCCTGGGAAACGTTTAACAGGAGAGGAGGCAATGGGCGATTTCGCCCTGGACTTGCGCAAGGGAAAGTCCTGCTGAATTGTTCAGCTCCTGCTGCGTCCTTCTTTCCTTGAATCAGACGGCCTTTTTCTTCATCTTCGTCCATTGGTCCATCCTGCAAGTTCTGCGGTGCCTCTTGCCCAGCCACGAGAGCCCTACCCTTACTCTTAAACCAAGAGTGTTTGAGCTCGTGTACAAAGAGATCCTATAGCTTAAGGGGAGCAGAAGGTAGATCTGGATCTCTTGGGCGATCTCAGTGTGATTTGGTCAGGATCACCGACTTCCAGTTATTTTATAACAAAGGCCACAAAATGATTCTCCATGCATCCTAAGCGATACTGTACAATGAAGAGAAATGGCGTTAAATTGGGTTTGGATAGGAAAGGAGGGACTGTGATTTCTATTCCGCTTTACTTCTCACAACAGATTATTTGGCTCAAACGTCTTTAATCCAACTGTACGTTTTTGTGTATGGCTCTGGTTGGTGGCTGCCGGGTTTTTAAACATCCTCCTCCACCCCCTTCTCCCCTACTACTGCAACAACTGCACAGGTAGATCTTGCAAAATTGAACTCTGTCCGTTCGTGCTCTGGGTGAACCAACATGGGGAAGCATAGATGGGAAGGAGAGTTCAGAGGAGAGGTACTGACCCGTGTTGCCGTTTTGCCGTTTAGTCATTTCCGACTTCTAGCAACTCTAAGGGGAACCTATCATAGGATTTTCTTGGCAAGATTTATTCCGAGTGGGTTTGCCCTTCATTTCCTCTGAGGCTGAGAGAATATGACTTTCCCAAGATCACTTGGTGGTTTCCAAGACCGAGCGCGGATTCTAATCCTGGTTCTCAGAGTCGTAGTCCAAAGCTCAGGCCACTATGCCAGGGTGGCTCCACACTGACTTGTTCCTAGTCAAAGGCTGGCTCTCTGAAGCGTTATTATTGAGCTCCTTCAAGTTGTTTCCGACTTATGGAGACCCTAAGGCGACCCTATCACAGGGTTATCCCTGCAAGATTTGTTTAGAGGCGGTTTTATTATTGCCATCCTCTGAAGCCCTAGCAAGTGTGACTTGCCCAAAGTCACCCAGTGGGTTTCAATGGCCCAAAGGAAATTTGAACTCTGATCTCCAGACTCGTAGTCCAATATTCAAACAACTATGTCACACTGCTTCTGTAGGTGGGAAAGTGCCCCTCACTGAACTCACCAAGTCATAGTCTCACTGTAATGCCTTTATTTTGAGTAAGTCTACTTCTGTTTAAGTGAAAGAAATTTCTTCAAAGCGTTGGGCACGCAGTTTCATTTGAAGACGTGGAATGGGTTATTCCCAAGTTTTCCCTTGGGACAGAGATCTGCAACTTCGTCCACCGGTACAACTAAAGGAGACACACATCTCTTTCCTGTATTCTCTGCGAGCCAAAACCCTCTAAGCCTTAGTTTCTGCGCGCACAAAACATCTAAGGTAACTTTTCCCAGAGAACATGTATGACTTTCGACTCTAAGAGCCACTTAAGTATTGCACAAAAGTAAACGCAATTTCTCACCAAGTTCACATCCCGACCTGTAGGCTTCCAAATACTGTTGGCCTACCATTCGCATCAGCCCTATCCCATGGGAATTGCAGTGCAACGGCATCGAGGTCACAAGTGGCTCATCCCTGCCCCAGGAGAAGCTCCAGCCCATCACACCTGCTTGTGGAGTGGTCCCTTGTTGTGTAACAATTTACCCACACGTGTGTGTCTTGCTGGAGAGTTAAGATTTTCAGGATAGACCTAAAAACATCTTCCTAGCTAATCTGAAGTAAGCTCCACTGTGTGAAGCAACCCTCAAAGAGAACGGGCACTGAATTACGAACTGGTTACCTGAGATGCTCCTCCCTGAGCAGTTTTATTGGGAAACAGGTTCCACTTAAACCAGCGGGGATTGGCTCCCAACAAATGAATTTAGAATTCGCGTGTCAGCTAACAGTCTTGGAAACCCCGGAAAGCGGGAGCACAGAAGGGTCAACTTCAGTTTAATTTGCCACAAGAAAATCAAACTCCTGCTGACAAATTATTGGAAAGACCCATTTCTAGAGAAAAAGAAGCAGGTTTTTCCAGAGTGTTTCTCTGCAAGCTTAAACTTGGATGGCGAGTCGGTTGTGTTAAACACTTAGGCACGCCTCTCTGGAAGGAAGCCCTTACCAACTTGGAGGAATTTCAATGGAGTTCCTTTTTTATAAGGCCTCGAGGGGGAAAAAGGCACTTGATACTTTCCACTTAGAGGCCAAAGCTGAGGCTCAAGGCAGCCTGTACCTTGCCTCCCTCCCTGTTCCACAATAAATCGGATTCCAATTGTGACAAGCTTTCTGCTGGGGACGGGGCGGGGGGAGATTGAATCGGTGTGGTGAAAAGGGGGGCTTGGCACTCTTGGCTCCCGGTAGGTAACAAGATCGGGTGGAGGTTTCCCGCAATTCTTCCCCCACCCGTCCCCTCTTCTAAATCATGCACGACTGAAGGAACTGCACGATTCCGTAATAAAGGAACTTTTTATAGACTAGCTGAGATTGCTCTGTATATTCTGCCTAAAGGTCAAAAATGCAGGGTAAGCGGAGGCAGGAAGAGGCGGGCTCTAGCTGAGCTCCAGCTGCTGAATGTTGTTTGTCCGGATGTCACCAAAGCTTTAAACTTCATCCACAAATACTTATCAAAATGGAGAACTTCAGCAACCTAAGGTTTCAGCCATATGAAGAGTTGCTTGGGAGGAAATTTCATTAAATACAATGGGTGTGTGTGTGTGTGTGGAATCTTCACCATGGACTGGGGTAGAACACTTAGCAAGGAAGCATCACAGATGGAAGGAGAGATCCTCTGCTGCTGGTGTTGGTAAAATGGGGAGAGGGCCTCCTTTTATTACATAGCAGCATAATCGGAGATAGGATCGAGTCCTTTATAACACATACATAGACAATTTCAGAGGATCATAGGCCTCTTTGATAGTCCTATACCCACGATGCATGTGCATCATCGCCAATATGCAGAACTTTCTACTGCTTCAACGCAACATTTCCCCCTCTGTTAATACATTTCACTTTCCTAAAGCAAGAAAGATTCCGGAGTTCCAGTAGGATCCTAGTGGCCCCATTCCCTGAAGATCTCACAGTTTTAAAAGTTTAAACGTTTGTCTATATTTCCTCATCTCCAGCTTGGCTGAACTCCTAATGACTAAATTTGACCGGAATTCTCTGGAATGTTTTAGGTCTTTTTATTTACCATCTTAACCGACGTTTCTTCTCAGTGGAGTCAAGTTGTTTTTATGGTGTATGTGACAACTTCCCCTAACCTGGGTCCTTCTAGAAGTGTAGAACTAGAGCCAAAAGCTTCACTGTTTGGGGATGATGGGAGTTGTAGTATGGAGGGCTCCCGCTTGGAGCGGGCTGCTGCGTGTGTTCATATTTGTCTGTTGTTTTTGCAGACGTGGCATCCTTCCTCCACTTCTCTCTCCTGCCACCCACTCTAGTGCGTGACATGAAAAATCTCCCAAGAACCACAATATTATTTTCTATCTGACTTTTCCAGGCTTCTCGGTGTTGTATGCATTTCTGTAATTGCTTGGCAACGTTTTCCAGAGATGACATCCCGAAAATGTGTCATAGTAAATTACCTTTGTAATAAAATGTAAAAAATGCAAATAGCTGTTGTCTTTATTACGTTTTAAACCATTGGTTTATCTGCACTATTTCACTTGTCAGTCGCACAATATGTCGGGGGAGAGGCGAAGGCACAGTTTGAGAGCAGATAGATGGGACCTCGTGTGTAATCTTGCAGGCATCTACCGTTTGGGTCATTTCCTCATCTCCCGCAGAAAAGACATTATCCTGCTCATATTTACATACTTTTCAATATTTGTCAAACAATCATAAATTATAAATTAATGAAATATTCGACAGTCTTCAGAGATCACCCTAATGAAGGCATTTACCTTTTCGGCGATTCGGAGGCTCATCTTGATCAGGTTTAATGACATTTCGACTCGCACGGTTTATTAGGCTTGATTAGATTTGGCCTTCTCTCCTGCTGTCATTTCAGATGTCTCTACATAAACATCACCTGCTTCAGGTACAGGAACTAAACCCCTCTTTTTTTTTATGTATACATAATAATAAACAGCAGAAAAAACGTAGGGGATTGAAATCTTTTTTGAGAAACTGCAGCACCACCCTCCTTTGTTTCAGACACTGGAAGGCTGTAAAGGGAGGGGGCAGGAGACGCTCGATTCTTTTCCCATGAGGCATAGGGGACCGGCTTCCATTTTGTCTGTACAGGCAGCCCGGTGATCTGACGAGCCTCCAAGAGATCAGGGCTAGCAGAGCCTTGTGAAGAGGAACTCGAGTTTCTCTTGCCTTCACGTCTTCAGTTAGTCACCATCCACTCGTGCCGGTGAAAATAATATCAGTTTAGTTGGATTATTAACCTTCAAGGCGCAAAGACAAGGAACCTAAGGAGCCGCCTAGGGCGAAATGGAATAACAACCATAACCCTAAAGCAGCTTTTTCTAACCTGGTGCCCTCCAGAGGTTGGACTATAATTCCCCATGGGATTTTAAATTCAACATATATGGAGCATGTCAGGGTGGGGAACGAAGCTTTAAAGTGTTCCTGTGTCAATAGTACCTAGCTAGAAGAACCTCTAAACCAGGAGGGAGTGGAGAACTTTGGGGCCTTCGGTGGTTTTAACCTACATTTCTTATCAGCCCTACTCAGGGCTTGTAACTAAGGGGCAATGGTAAGCAAAGAGAATTATAGTCCTAATCATCTAAAGGGCCACAGTTTCCTTCCCATAAACATTGGACAACCTCGTTTAGGTTGCTAAGGCAACACCCATGCAAGTGACTCGCGCTTAAGTCAATAAGACTTATCTCTGACAGGACAGGTATAAGATTAGGGCTGCCAGACTGCAAACTGGAGATGGCACCTGTACCTTTAATGGCTGTGCGGAAGAGGGAATTTCAGCATAGTGACAAGGAACAACCACCGTGTTGTGACAAGGTGACAAGGAACAACCACCGTGTTGTAATGGTTTGAGGTGAGACACTAGGGTTCCATACCCCTCTGGACCATGGAAACCCACTGGATGACATTAGGTGAATGGTACACTCTCAGCCACAGAAACCCCACGATAGATTGGCCTTAGATTTGCCATGAATTTGAAACGACTTGAAGGCACGCAACGATCAGACCTCTACAATCTGGTAAATGCACAGAGAGGGTTGTGGTACTCAAAGGCATAGGCGCAATTCGGCACCCAACACCCTGCAACTTATTCGCTTAAAAATGGGATTTAAGTAGCCAAACGAGGAGCATCATTGTGACCATGGTGCCTCAACTTTTTAGCAAGAACACGTTTTCAAAATGGCGCTAGTATCACTGCAAGCCTGGGGACCAGGGCTCGATTCCCTTTCGGACAGGGAAACCCACATGGAAACTCACTGGGTGACCAGAAATCCCCTTGATAGGGTCGTTTTAGAGTCGGCCTAAGTCGGGAACGACTTGAACGCACACAACAGTTGCTGCAAAGCACAACTGTCATGGGAGAACATATCAAACAGCCCTCCGCAGAGTCAGCCTGTTGGTTCGTCAGGTTTGATGTCGTTGTCTTCTCAGACTACTAGCAGGTTTCTCTCTTTGAAGGTCTTGCATTCAAGACGTTTGACCTCCACGCTGGTCTCCACTCGGAGCCGGGAATGGTAGCGCATTGTGACAAGCACTCCGCAAGTCAGCTCCAAGCAAGGTGGCATATACTTCTGTAACCCATCCCCTTCCTTCTCCCCGCGGTGGCGTAATCGAGTTTTGTCATTTGGTAATTGAATTGGTAAATTTCATAAACTAGGTCTGGGACGAAGGATCCCCGCAGGGCGAGTCACCTCCACAATCCCTTGCGCGCTCCGGCGCACCGGGGAAAGCAGCGCCGATTTTTTTGGCCTTGGGAATGGAGGTGACCCGATACAGTAGATGCTTTGGACGGAGACAGGGTCTTTCCCCGCCCCAGTCTTCCTCTCGTTCAGTTTTTAATTCCGACTGAAAGCGAGGAAGGAGGCTAGCGGAGAACAGGAGCGTGAAAAGAGTGCAGTAACAATAGTTTTGTATCAGATCGGAGAGGTGGATCAGCCCAGCTTTCCCGAGTCTCATTGATGGCTCTGCAGGTCCGAAAAGAGGATGGAGGTGGAGGGCTTAGTGGCAGGAGGGGACTACAAATCCCCCGTCTGAGAGGCGGACGGCATATTAGCCTTTGCACTTTATAAAATATACATAGGGAATGAAGCTTGGAGTCATTAAAGGGCACGCTAAGAAGCTATAAAATTGTTTGCAGAGACTTCCAAATATTTCCAAACAACGGTTTTTAAAAACACAATGGAGAGTTATTAAAGCGCTTGTTGGTAAAGTGAGCATGTGTTCTGCAATCATCAAAAATTGATACGTACCGCCAGTAAAGTAATTATGCACCATCCTGAGGATACGAGAACAGTACATTGTTAATCCACTTGCACACCCGTTGGCTTGCAGCATCAGGCTGCAAATAGCTTAATTAAGTCTACACGTAGAATATAACCATATTGTTACATTGCATTATGCACACTATATCTCAATTTATTGGGACAATTAATGCTAGTGATAGACCTCCGGCAAGAAATATGAACTGCGGAGTAGTAAAGTTGGAAGCTAGCGAAATTGGCTAGGGAAAGGGTTTGGAAGGGAAGAAAGAAAAGAGATAAAGTGGCAAAGACCCTCCCCAAACCACGAGACAGAGCTGCCAATGTCGAAAACGTAGCCCCAGCACGTTTAGCCACCCTAAGGTTTTAGCAGCAGGACTTTGGCAACCACTTCCGCTTCTTGTTCCGTGAACTTTCAAGGGGTGGACACACCTCTTGTAAAAGGGCCAAGGTCGTGTTGAATAGGAAGCCGCCCTTCCCCACGTCAAGGGAGCGTTGACTTCCAAAGGCCGATCACGAATCTGTGAAGTTGGAGTACCACCGTGAGGCAATCCCGACCACCTTCCAGCTAACACATTACCTTATGTTTAGATAGTACCTTAAATTTCAAAATCCCCACATTAACATACGAATTTCCGCCCCGTTTCTTGAGAGGTGTCTTTTTTTTTCCCAAAAAAATGACATGTACTTTTTGCTTCAACAGGCTCATGGTGACAGCCTTCCTGCTTCAGAATTCCTGTACCTGGGCTCCAGTTCTTAGGGGTCCTGGGTATGTTCAAATTCAAGAATGCTTTACGCGCAGGCTCCTCGAGGGCAGGGAAGTTGGTACATGAGTTACGACATTATAGAAAGAAGGAACTAGGACAGGCAAGTCTGTCTTCATTCTGGTAATAGGCAAGGACTCGCTGGAATAAGGAAAGAAGAAAGGAAATGTAACGTTTTGGAACGGTTGGCTTTCCCATGCTTAACCCTTCTATATACTGTAATTCCAAACCTTGGACGCTGCCACACCATCAGAAGCTGAACTCCATAAAAGTTATTCCTTTAACTACTTTGCGTCTTTCCCTCCCTTGTAAAAGGTCTATGGCAAGAAATCTGAGATGGAGTGCTGGCGGCCCCGCGGCCCTTGCAGCGTCTGCACCGCTAACTCGACTCCATGGCGCTGCTGCTCCCGCAGTCCTTAAAGGTGAGGCGTCCCTTTACGGAGGGCAAGGGCATGGAGGAGCACAGAGGCAGCTTGGCCAGACAAATAGGAAATGCACCCCATTCTCTCTTGTTGGAAGCAAGGCCCATAGATTTCCAAGGAACTAACTTCCAACAAAGTGCGTTTGGGTTCGGAAAAGGGAAACTTAGTTGAGAGTTAAAAAAAAGGGGAACAAATTTTCAGGTTCTCAGGGATTCCCTTGAAGGAATTAAGGGCCATGGGAAGTAGATATTTCTGGCCACGCAGATTTACACAGCAGCTTGTGTGCGTTATATATTTATAAAAACAGCCTTTTGGTAGAATCTGGCTTCATTCATATGAGAAATGAAATTTAGTTCCACAAGTAGAATTCAGTCATAGTCGATGACCACATGGTTGCAAAGGTCAGAGTGACCGTAGGATGTTAAGTAAGTAAGGAGGTGAGTGTTGGACCTTCAATCCAGTCATTTAAATGGGCCCAGCACCTCACACATTAAAAAAAGAAAAGGAAGAATACCTGTACTGTATTGACTACACCGCACCGCATCCCTCCAAAGGAGCCTTCAGTTTCTAAGGTCATTTCCGGCCGGTCCCTCCCTAAACTGCAAACCCCAGGATTCCGTAGGATGTTGAAAGTGTAATGATAACATTATAACAGTCTAGTGCGGAAATGGCTTAAGTTATGCTTTCCGAGGCATTAATTTGGAAGTAAGTTCCACGTACTTAAATATATTTCAGACTTTGGCGTCTCCTCAGTCAGAGACAATGCAGAGACTAAACTGGATTGTACTGTGGACGTCACACTCTGTTATCTTCTTTTATTCCAGTTAGCTGCCCCTGTGTACATCTATTCGGAAGTGCGGAAATGGGACTGATATACATGCATACACACATACTGCACGTTCTCCTTTACCACGTTTATCTCCTTGAGCTGTGTTTACTTCTCTCTTAGCACTGTTAACCATATCTCCGTTTTACCTAGTGGAATCCAGTGGTTGCAGTCCAAATAGTACAGTTCACCAGAGCTTTGCATCATCTTTAAAAGTCCATGGAGTTTAGTCCCTGTAACACAAATGCATGCGCGTGTAATTTTTTTTGACATATATACGTTGCATCTCTATGGAGATATGTACGATATGTATGCATATCAGCGGCAGCTAGATATTTGTTATCGGCAGATGCTAAAGCCTTCTCAAACTGTCCTTCAACTCCAGGACGTCTGGGCTGAAGATTAGTATTTCCTGTCCACTTCAGAGCTTAAGTTAAGATTGTAATAGAAAAGAAAACGAATTCTCTCAATTTGAAAGGATGTGGGGAAAGGGGAGGGTGTTACGTGTTTTTTGCAACCTGTTGAGTATGTATGTATATATGTATATATGTATATATTTCCATGCCACTATTATATATAATATGGTAATATCTTCACATGCTGTTTAAGTCCAGAATCCTTAAGGACTCTGGACTGAAACAGCACTTATAACTTTTCCCGTAGGGTATATAATGGACAAATGTTATAGGCAAAAGTTATAGACTTCCATTGTTGGGAAAATAGGAAATCCAGTTATTGTATGTTAAACAATGCTTAGGACCACCTTGTAGATTTGACCGAATGACCAGTTTAAGATTTAATCTGCCATTTTTTGCGGGGAAGAGGATACATTATTACCAGGATGTAGAATTCATATATCTGCTTTGTATTTCGTACCCTATCTTTAATTCATTTCTATGGACTTAAATTGCATGTGGAGTTTTTATTATAGTAGCCTGCGAAGTAGGTTAGACGTGGCTCCTGATTAAAAACCCTTCTTTATAAGATCGATTTCGTTTCTGGCCAGTTATTTCATAGTTTTAAAACCGCCTTCGTTTTCGTTGCTTGTACCGTACTGTACGATATTGTTTGCGTTTCGTTATTTCCAGTTTCAACGAAACATGAAGACAAGTTTGATTCTAGAGTGCGGAAACATCATTCTCTGCATAATTTATGTATAGATATTCACAATACAATCTTCTGTGGGAGGAGACTGGTTGAGAGTATAAACTCCTTTTAGATCACCTCCATCTGCGATCGTATTAAATTTTACTGTATCTCCAGTGACGTCACTGAATCATTTTCTGATTTCACTGAGATCCAGATCGACTTGGATTGAATTTCGGTTCTAAACAAGCTGTTTGGCACATTTCAGTCGTTTTTTGAAAAAGCAAGCAATATCGAAAACGGATGTGAAACCAAATACAACCATATGAAAAAGATTTTGTGGACGGATAAACGGATTAGGCGTTGTACTATACGCAAATCCTCTTCTCCTTTACCTTAAAAACATTGAGTAAGATCCGTCCGATATAAATTTGTTTAAATCCCGTTGAGTTCAGTGAGAAATGTTTAAGTGGATGCTCAGCTCTCCCACTGAATTTTATGGCACTTAAAATTTCCTAATATTTTCCTGTGCATTTATAAAACAGGCGCTTTGGGTGCATTTTAGGTGCATATTAGACAGTGGAGTATATAACAATTACTGCATAACGCACAATGTGGCATTAAAACGTCCTCTTTTCTGAGTAGAAAATAATTTATGTGCCAAGATTTAACACGACTACTTTCTTATTTCACTGAACAGGTAAATGAAATAACAGGATTTCCTCCGTGCAACATAAGACTTCAAGTGAGCGACAGCGTTTAAGTCAACCCCAGATACCCTCAGGCGGTTCACAAAAATAGTGAGAGTTCAGGTAAACACGTAGGGCCACCTGTAAGTGACGCACCGCGCGATGGCTTGCCCACGTGTAAACGCCCCTACATGCCATGGACATCTTTGACCGCAAGCTGCCGTTTTCAGCACCTTCACAAAGCCCAGGTTTTAAGAGATTGGACGCACGAGATGGCTGGATCACTTCTAAGCAAAGCTATTCAAATTAGCCTTAGAAATCGTCAGTGGGCTGTGTTTGGGGATGCCCCGATGTAGCCTTGCTTAGAGTTGTGTATGTGCCAGTGTGGTATAGCGGTCTGTGTTTTGGACTACGGACCCTGCAGAGTAGGGCTGGATTCCCCGCTCTCCATGGAAATCCATTTGATGATCTTGGGCGGGTCACACACCTCACACACTCTCAGCCTCAGAAAACCCCGTGATAGATTTGCTTTAGGGTGGCTGTAAGTCGGAAAGGACTTAAAGCCACACAATAACAACAGTGTGCCTTCAAATCGCCTATCGTTTTATGGCGACCACATGAATTTCACGGGGTTTTCTTTGCAAGGAATACTCGGAGATGGTTTTGCCAGTTCCTTCCTCTGAAATACAGCCTACAGCACCAAGTATTAGTTGACGGTTTCCCATGCGAGTACTAACCGGGGCTGACTCTGCTTAGCTTCCAAGAGCAGACAGGTTCTGGCGCCTTTATGATGTTTAGACGCTTCGGTGTAGAGGCAATTAGGGCTAATTAGAGTTTTGGGGAGTCCCCCTCCCAAACTTAGCTTAGTAACCCTTTCTGAATTCGGGAGTCGGATGGTATGTTAAAGACTCGGAATTCCTTTTCAAAAAGCTGGTAACCATCTGCACCCACTTTGAACAGGGTGGTTTGTTCGAAGTGGGACTTTTAGAACCCTTGGGTATTCCTGGATCCAGAATATTTTCTTCAGAAATTAAGCTTGGAGACGGTCAGTCAAGTGACTGTAGTCGAGTACTCTGACTCCGATTCTATCTCTGTCATGGATTAGGGGGAAATCCATGTGTGTGTGTGTGTTCAAGTCGCCTGTCGATTTACGAATTTCGTAGGGTTATCTTAAGCAAGGAATACTTAGAAGTGGTTATACCTGTTCCTCCTTCTGAAAAATATAGCCCATAACACCTTGCATTCGTTGATGGTCTCCCATCCAAGCACTAACCAGGGCTCCACACAAATCATGCCCTGTTGAAGTCAATAAGAAATCTTTCATGGGTCTGGAGGGCTTTGTCAGACATGTCCCAGCCTCAGTTTCTCTTGCCAAATGAATCATCAGCAGCGCTGATGCTTTCCTCTTAAGAACTGCTGATGGGCATTCCTATGCTACCACCAATGGTTCCTAACAGACCAAAGGGAGTGGTGGGGGCATTATCTTTTCTGCAGAGTACCAGTGGAAAAGGGAGACAAATTTCAAACAACAGAAGTGCAAATCCAAGGCCATTTCCGCACTACACATTTATAAGAGCTATTATTCCACATTCAACATCCCATGGAATCCTGGGCTTTGCAGTTTAGGGAGGGGAGAGCTCTTTGGCCTCAGTAAACTACAAACCACTGAATTCCCCGGGATGTTGAACGCGGAATAATAGCACTATAACAGTGCAGTACGGAAATGGCCCAAGTGTATGAGCCTTTATTCACTTAAGAACGCAGAAAGCCACTAGGATGGTGTAGTTAGTGATCTAAATGCGGGAGGACTTCAGGAGACCAGGGTTCAAATCTCGGCTCAATCATTGCCTGACCTGAGGCAAGTCACACTTTCTCAGCCGCAGAAGAAGGTGATGGCAAACTTCGAATGCACTCAGCCTAATTAAAAAGTCAAGAAATTTGTTCCTGTTCTTTCGGATTTTATTTTGGAGATCTACACTTTTTGTTTATCCCAAAATATTTTCTGTCAGCTCCTGGCCTTTCAGAGACTTCTTATATCAGTTCCTTGGGTTGGTTTGTTTTAAACCGCAGAGAAAGAGTAGGAGAAAGAGCAGGTGCAAAATCAGGGACTTCTCCATCAATCGTCTGAATAAATCGTAACAAGGTGGAGCTGATTTGAAGTCACCTAATAACAACAACGACAAGAACAGCTTTAGGAATCAGGTTTTTCCTGAATCCTAATGCCTGTTTACAAAACTATGTACAAGGATACATTTTGTCTCCTGTCTATCTATCTAGTTGTTGTATGCCTTCAAGTCGTTACGAGCTGATGGCGATCCTGAGAAGAATCTATCACGTGGTTTTCTTGACCAAATTTGTTCAGAGGAGCTTTGCCCTTGCCTTTCTCTGAGGCTGAGAGAGTACTACTTGCCCATCCTCACTCAGTTGGTTTCCATGGCTGAGCGGGAGTTCGAACACCCTGATTTTCCAAAGTCGTAGTCCAACATTCAAACCACTGCACTACGCTGGCTCTTGTCTATCTCTCTGTATGTATGTCGCCTGCCCATTTAGGGCGACCTCGATGAATTTCACGGGGTTTCCTTTAGGCAAAAAAATATTCACGGGTGGTTTTGTCGGTTCCTTCCTCTGAAATATAGTCTATAGCACCTCGTATTCATTGGCGATCTCCCACCCAAGCACTAACCAGAGATGACCCTGCTTAGCTTCCAAAATCAGTCCACATCTAGTGCCTTCAGGGTATTTAAGCGATCTACTTTTCAATTATTATAAGGAGGAATAGAAATGGATTTCAACAAGTGCTCGTTAATACTGCAATTCTGAAACACCAAGAAGTGGATACTCCTTCACCAGTTTATGTTTTCAGAGACTCTTAACTTTACTCTTATTTCAGAGATGAAAAGCAGAGGCTGGGAAACAGAAACATCATGGATAAGCATAGTGAGAAACTCTGCATACTGTGAAGATCAATGCAAAATCTGAAAAAATCCTGGTGGTGAGGGCACCACTCACAGGAGTGTGGAAGGGTGGAGGGCTGACAGTATCAATCACATACTTCCGGTACAAGAGAAGAAACCACTTGTGCATCGTTTTGAATGAAGAAGTGGCTTGAAAGATGATTCGCAAAATTGGTCATCTTGACACCATATGTCAAGATAGGCCAACAGAATCCCATTCTACAGATGGCCCACTGAAACTGAAAGCAAAGAAACTTGTCTTAAGCCATTAAGGAGAATCCGAGACAAATCTCTGGATGTTTGGGTGCGTGATACAGAGTATCTGATTTATCAGTTTTTGGAGAAGACACTCTACTAGATCAAAAACAATAGGCAACTTCTGGAAATATAGGCGCAATACCTCAATACCACATGGTCTCACTCCGAAAGCACCTCACATCTTTTCTGGGACACCTCCCTCCAAAGTATTGTACAATTTGATCAGATCATTGATCAGATCATTTGGAAAAGTCTTGCTTTACAGTATTTTATTATTTTGTCTTATTAGTCCCAGGGTGTTAATCTACGCATCCCCTTTTATGCCAGAGCCCGAGAGTTGATGGCTCACCCTAATCATCTTAGAAAGCGGCAAAGCGCGGTATAAATATTATAAATGACCGGTTGGCTGAATCAAATCAATCTCTCACATAAAAGAGGTTCATTCCCGCCCCCGTGCGGCTTGACAGCCTAGAGGACAAAGGGAAGGGAGGCTATTCAGACTTGTATACCAGCGCTTTGGAAATCTACTGCACTACATGTTACCTTACAGAGCGGGTGGAGGAAAGGAAGTCGCACCAGATCCAAGTTCAACCTTTATGTCATCTTGGTATGGATTTGGGGGATGGAGGGGATCAAAACCTCACATCCCACCCGTTCTCCCTGTCCTTCCCCAAGCGGCTAAGTAGTTGAGGAGTCTCTTCAAAAAACTCCCACCTTTTCCCTTTGCGGAGAAGAAAAGCCGTGAACGCTCTGGCCGTACGAACTGGCTTCGGCTCCTCTCCCCTGGTGGTACTTCTTTGACGGCCCCCCCCCGCCGCGACTCCTCCGCCAACCCAGCAGGCCCTTGAGAGCGGCTCTCGGCCCCCTCAGGAATCTATCTGTCGAGTTTCTCCTCTGGCTAGAAGTCAATTGACCAAACTACACCCACCCACCTACCCACCCACCGCGCCCTTGACCTCGGGGTCGAGAAGCAGCTCTTGGCCTTCAGCGGGAGCTCAGTGGGTCAGACGGAGGCAAATGAGGAGCAATAGGCTTGCAAACTCATTGAGGGCTGAAGATTTCAGCCTCAAATGTGTGTGTGGTGGGCACCTTGCGCCCTTGAGGAAATGAAGGCGGGGCGTCATTTTCCGAATGGACTCAGAACTGAGCAAGGACCGCTCTCCTTTCTGGGACCTCGGGAGGGAGGCCAGCGTCTGGGGTCAGCAGGGCCCAAGGACAGCGCTCCTGTTGCCATGGCAAAGACCTCAGGATTTGTCTTTCCTGCCACTATCGCTTTGGTTCCTGGTTCCAATCATTCGGGGGCGCAAGTGTGCCCTTTGATCTTGGTTTAGTCGGCATGAGGAGGAGATCATAAAATTAAAAAAGAAGGCCAGCAGCAAGACAAAGAGTAAAAGTAAGTAGCGAAAGAAAAGAAGTAAAAAGTAAACAACACTCTTATAGTGCAATTATTCCACTTTCAACATCGTATGGAATCCTGGAGTTTGCAGTTTAGGGAGTCCCTAAACTGTAAACCCCAGGATTCCATACATGTTGAAAGTGGAATAATCGCGCTATAAGAGTGTAATGCGGAAATGGCCTTAGAAAGAAGAATGACATACTGAGGAATCCTTCCATGTCTGTTTAGAAGTAAACCTGACTGACTTCACTGAGATTTAGTTAACCACAATTGCCTTTAGGATTACTGTCAGAAGAAGCATACTAGTGACAGTTTTTCAATTCTATATGCCAAGATAGGTTTCTTAGTTTGGATCTTTCAGGGTTGCAGGCCTGAGTACATTTCCTGGAGACAAAATCCTCACTGACGTCCAAGTAAACATGTAAACACAGTATAGGATCGGGCTGCGCGAATTTGAAGGAAGGTGCGTGTTTATTTGGAACTAATTCTTAGCTTAAAAAAAAAAAAATGGTAGGACTGTAGCCTTAGATAAAATACCATCCCTAATTCTTTTCCTATTCCACCACCACATAGCTGGAAAAAAGCCCTACAAGAAGCTGAACTTTGCAGTGAGGGGAGAGGGGGCAAGGAAAAAGGGCGCAGAAAATGAATAAACTTACACAATTCCTCACACCTCCAAAGCCAGAAGCAAGTTGAGATTAAAATGATGATTACCCTATCTGAGAATAAGGAGTCAGTTCAAGGAATACTGCTTTGAACGTTGAACTGGAGCTTGAGGAGACCTGGGTTCCAATCTTGGCTCAGCTGTGAAGATCTGTTGGCCAACTTTGGGCAAGTCACATTCTCTCAGCCTCAGAGGAAGGCAATGGCGAACCTCCTGTGAAGAAATCTTGTCAAGAAAACCTTATAATAAGGTCGCCAGACAGCAACAAACATTTCAGACTGCAGAAGTCATTCTTTACTTTTTTATGCCTGGAAAAAGAAGTTCCTTAGAGTCCTGCCATACTTGCTAGAAATGGGCTGCCGGTGTTGTTGCTGCGTTGCAAATCAAAGTTTTTCAACAGACAAGCAAATACATAGATTTTTCATTTTTTTGCTTTTTTATTTCCCCCCCTAAAGCCCTGGTAGATTAGGAGGTGGGAGCTGGGAGAACTCAGAAGCTGAAGTCCAGTAATTCTATCTCTTGGCTTTGGAAACAGAGCGAGTCAATCTACCTATTTGGCCATCTGGCTGTTCTAAGCTTCGGCCTCATGCTGTATGATTTTCTCCTAAAATCTCTTCCGCCGAAGCCTTGCTTTTATTGAATTCATCAAAAGCAAACTTTCCCCGAGTTTTTTTTTTTTTTTAAGACGGGGGCTAAAATAATAAGTCGACCACTGTGACATTCTCTAGGCTCAGGCCATTTTTCATAACGCAGCTGATACTCTTTTGTGCAGCCGAGGAGACTAAACAGATGAATAACGAGGAAAGTCTCGCGAAGGGGGGGGTATCCTGGGGGGGGAAGTAAAGCTGTTTCTAGCTCTCTCATTCTCTCTCTCTCTCTCTTTTTAATCTTTAAAAAGTTAACTAAAATGAGTGGTGCCTGTAACGCGGGGGGAGGGGACGAGAAGAAGAGAAGGAGTCCCGCCACCAAAGAACAAGCAAAAACCACCGATTATGTCCGGACTGGATTCAGAAACAACTTTACACTGACCCGCTTCACTCCCCAAACTTTTCTCAGCTTGTGAAGCTACCCAGGTGGCGAGGGGAGGCGAAGCCGGGCCCTTAAGCCAGGGATTTGCTCGGAGAAGGGCAGCCTGCTCCAGTGTGGAAGCTGCTCAGATTTCTTCCTTTTTTTTCCTTCTCCAAACTTGGAGCAAGCCTCACAGTATCTCTCTTTATTTATTTGTTTTTGCTCTCTCTTTCTTCCGCTCATGTAGTAATCCTTCTTGGCTCTAGGGTCAGGTCAGGAAGCCGGAAGTGTCTCCAGAAGGAAGGAAGACAACAGGGTGGGGGTTGGTGGTGTTTGTTTTTGATGGACACATGGGGTAAGTTTCATCTTTCAATTTCTTTTAGATCTGTTCGTTTTCAAGTGTGGGGTGGGTTTTTTTTTTGCTTGTTCTTTTTTTTTTTTTAAATGTTCGGTATATGTACCTACTATATGTAGTGATGTAATCACCATGTCCTTCCAATCCATTTTATATACTGTTGTGTGAGAGAGTGTGTCTTTGATTTCTTTTTAGATCTGATTTGCTGTTTGTGGTTTTTTTACATCGAAGTTATTTTCAGTCTAAATCAAAATGTTTTATACGCCAGCCTGCTAGTTCAGTGGGTTCCTAGGGAGTGGGGCTTTAATATGTTTGCATGTGAAGACATTCAATATGTCACAAGAGGACTGGTGGGCTCGGAGTGTGTTTTTATATGAGGACTGCGAGGGGGAGAGCTTGACAGCATAGGCCCTGATCCAAACCACCCTTGTAAATAAACTGTGACTCACACTTGGAAACAAGCCTCATGGATTGAAACGGGACTTATTTCCCTGCAAGTATATAAATGTACTTGTATACAATTGGGGCTGCATGTTGAAAACTATGGGATTTGCACCAACCTTGTAGGGGTGGGAGACAAAAGGAGGGGGTGGAGAGGAGCTAACATTGAACATTACGGGGTTGAACAACCGCTGTAGAAGGATTGGCAAATGCATTTTGGGGTAGTAAATACGGTTTTCTCTGTGGTTGTATGTGGCTGCGCCTGCTCAGATACATTGGCATATAAACACATCTGCAATCAGAATCTTAAAAGTACATCGCAATGAAATCCGGGACATTTACTTGCGTCACTTTCTCAAATGCGTGGCAAGTGTTTCGGAGTACACAGACACAGAATCGGGCTGTTACCTTAACGTGTCAAGTCCAACACTTAAGGTATCGGCTGAGTTGTTAAAAATCGTGTGTAGTGAATTGTCTCCATATCACAGTAATTGACGACATGACACCCCTACTTCCGCTTAGGTACACAATTCGGAAAGTCGAAAATATTCTCCCAGGTGCTACACGTGTGCGAAATCTTTACCGGAGCTCAGCAATTGGCTCCCATAACGGAATTGTTTATTGATACAGGGAAGATTCGGGCGTGATTTGGGGAAATCGAGCAGTTTGCGGTTTGCCTTCGGTTGACTTCCTTCCCCTTTGCCCCGTGATTCATCTGCCCTTTGGATAGGAGAAAAGGTTCCCCCGCCCCATTGAGAAAATAATTCCAATAGGTGAGAACATATGACACAGGCAGGAGATCCGCACCACAGACTGAAACCACCCAGGTCAGGCTCGTTATGAACTGAAACCTCTTTACTCTCTGATCCGTAACTTAGCTGAAGTAAAAGTGTTCGACTTTAAGTTGCTCTAGTGTGGGAAACAAAATTTGTCTCGCAGCTCTTCCCCCCCCCCCCTTCAACTGACTCGCCGTCTTGTCTGGGTCAACTCTGAAAGCAAGGGCTTTCTGCTTAACTGCCTTGTGTGCTACTCTTATAAGAAGTAAACCTCCTTGCTTTTACATCTGTGGACTCCTGGTTGGTCACATAGGAAACTCGTCTCTGTCTTTTTGTGACTTCACCGTTCTCTGTTCACTGTGGTGCCGCATTTTCCGCTCAGTTCCACTTCTCTTACGTCCCCATCATCTTCCATTTTATTTGTGTTCGGTGTTTTCGTTTCATGATGCCTGGAAAGTGAGGCTCTTTTGGAAGCTACTTGGAAGAAAGTTCCAAGGGGTATCTTAAAAAAGAAATATGTTTTAAGATCCGGGCATCCAAGTCAATGCCCCCTTTTTATTCTTGGGGTAGAAAGAATGTGGAACGGAAACGCGCACACACACAGACACGCATATATGTTTATTAATTTGCTCGGCAAATTAATTATACGCACATACATATATAAACACACACCCCTACATGTCTAACTACTTTGCAGCAAAGTGGATTTCCGGAACCTCCCAGTGAAGCCTCCTCTAATAGGGGAAGAGGTTCACCATTCCCAGCCTCCTCAACTTCTAGTTTGTTGAGATGGGGGGGGGAGAAAGCGATCGCAGGGATGAATGCCCTTCGTCTGGCTTTGGTCTGCGGGACTCGCAGAAAAAGCAACTTTTGCCCCCATTGGCTAACTAGGTGAATTAAGCGCACCCTGCAACTGAACAGTACTTGACCTTTGCCTTTATGTTTGCTCAAATGTTTGCCTAAAACACAATCGCCTTTGACAAGGGAGCCTGCTACCGTGTGACACCGCCTATTCAATAGATAGATGTTCCCTGCCACACACACAACCCAGTGCAGCATTTGAAATGGCTTAGGTATTTGTAAAAGCCCGTATAAATTAATGTCGGTTGATTGCCAGTTGCTGGTTAAAGCGACGGCCGTTTAACTGGTAGCATAAGAGAGAATAAAGAGCGGAATGGCGGGGGGAGGACGATGCTCGTTCATGCACGCACGCACACACAAACAAACAGAAAAGAAGCCCGGAGGGCCACCGAAATCGACGCCTGGGCCGCCTGTCCCCCAATATTAGGAAAGCAGGACCGAATCTTAACAGACATGGGGAAGGCGGAAGTCTAGTCAGCCGAACCCAATGGAAGGCTGCTGGTTCTTTGCAACGATGCTGAACCCTGTGAGGAGGCTTTGGATAGGAAAGGCTGGATCTAAATGTTACTTAGACTTGGAGCATTTTAGATTCCGTGAATTTTTTTGGCTACCCCTCCCCCTCATCCACACTTGCAGTCTAGCCTTGGCCCTGTTTTATTCGAAAGTCAGTTCTTCTGGGGCCAAGGTGGCTTACCCTCCAGCACGTCTGGAAGGAGTGCAGTTTCAGCATCTCAATAGTTGCTTAGCAGATTTGGCAGGGGTTAAGTTTCGCTGCCACAGATAGGAGTTGGCGCTAGCGAGTCCCCCCAACTTGCAGAGGAACGAACAAACATTGAATAGCCTCTGGACTCTCTTTGGAATTTTCTCGGGAAAAATCATATCGTTTCTGTATTGAACGAAAACGTAGCTCAGAGCATCGTTGGGAGGTGTATGTGTGCGTGCGTGCTTGCGCGCGCGCGTTTTGGTGCTATTGTGTCAGCTTTCCTGAGCAAGGTTATTCCCAATTGAGTTCAAAGGGGAGAAGGTTGACTCCCACATGAGTCTTTATAGGATCACAGAGCGATCTTCTTTCAATAGGATCGGGGGAGAAAATTGGTTCGGGCTGGGAATCTCTTCGAAGAAAGCGCAGTTATCAGCCCGAATCTTTTGGGGGGCGACTTTTTCTTACTTGGATACAGATTTGCAGTGTAACGACACCCGATTTACTCTTGGAAAAGCGGAGCAGTAATAACAGTTTCGACCCCCCCCCTTCCCTTTCCCTGTCAAACAAGCGCGCGCACAGACCTACGGTACGCCTGAGTTAAGAGGATAGTGACAATTTTGTAATTAATCCCGTAATTTTTAAAAACTATTGTTATCAGCCAATAAAATTTCCAACTAGGGGGAGAATCCAGCTGTTTAAGATAGTCGTAATCTACGCTGTGATTCCGCTTCAATTATCGCTATTCTATTGGGCTTCCGAAAACCAGAGCATCATTTTATATTTTACATTTTATATTATGAAGGAAAATGACCTCGAAGAAGAGAAAAAAGTTCAGGTTGTAGTAACAACCTACTGTAGTTGCAAATAGCTCTTGTTCATTCTTTCTCTGCCTCTTAAACACATTATTTCTATAGCTGAGTAATTGTGATGCTTTAGAAGCAACTGTAGTCCAGTCTCAGGACGCCAGCTATAGGCGACATAAGACTATATTTCACAGGAAGGAACTGGCAAAACTGGTTCTGAGTACTCCTTGCCTTACAAAACTTCATGCAAGTTGACACATACCCCCATACACTGCATGTGAGGATGGTTTGTGCAGTGCCATCCTATACACTCTACTCAGAAGTAAGCCCCACTGCTGAGCTGAATTGGGATGGCTTCCAAGTCGTTCTGTTTCAGGGTTCCGTCTCCAAGGGAAGCTTTCCACACCCTTAGCTGGGCGTAAATTCCCACTGAACTCATTGAGATTTACCACTGACTGGGCAGATAATCTGTTATAATTCATTCAGGTTTAAAGAATTTTCTTTAAGATCCTCAACACAACGACTCCCTCCCTCTCTGTCATTAACAGTCCATTTTAGAGATATGGAAACTGAGAGATTTGCCCAAGGCTCACGTTCTGTTGTGAATTCAACTGTCCCCTCCATATGCTGATCGTGCTCCACTTTGGTTTCGACTGGGCTAGAGCTGCCAGAGAGAAAACGGTTTAATGTTTAACGGAGATATGGAAAAGGGAAGGTCATCAGGTGTTGCTTGTCATACAGCCAGGTAACAAACAATCCTTGCTGAAATTCCCTCCTCTAATAGCTATTAAAGGGTAAAGGAGCCCCCTTCAGTTTTTTTTCCTGACTCTGTGTGGTCTTCATGCACGAGAGCGAAGTGTAAAATGTAAGGGCAGAGAGACCGTCCAATTAACCTCATTCCCATCTCGACGTGCAGGCAAGTTACTATTTCTACCTTTTCCCATCTGGAAAATGGGTCCATATATGATCCTTGCCACTGGGATTTCGTCAGCATGAATAAGAGAAAGCATTCTTACGCACATTCGTTTACTTTTCTCCCTCCTGCCTAAGTGATTCGAGAACATAAGGCTCGAAATTCAGGTGAAGCGGATTTTTACGTTTGTTTGCCTTTTTTTTTTTTAAATCCTGCGCAGTCAACCCTTAAGTGCGAACAAGCAGCTCGGTCTGCTTCTGTTCTGAAGTGAATATATCTCTGGCTTTAGTTGTGAACAGTTTAGGTGCTCACATTTCTATCCGGCGCGACCGCGCAACCCTTGGGACCCTCAAGTGAGGAGTTCCACCGCGCGTGCGCTTTCTCGCGACCACCGTCACAATCTCGCGCAGCTCTCATTCATTCCGGTGAGACTTGCAAATGGCGATTTTCCTGGTCAAGAATGTTCTTTGGGGGAAAAAAAATCATATGCAATGGGAAACAAATCTCACCGATGGTGAAAGAGCATCACTGGAGGTGGAATAATCGTAATAACAGTAGCAGCATTAATAATAGGAGTAGTTTTGTAGCTGTTTTGCACACTTGTAGTACAGTACTCCACTCATTTTGAAGGAATGGTTACTTGTCACACACCTGGCCAGACAGAATCCGTATTTTTTTCTGAAAGACTAAAACAAGCCTTGCTGACTGCCGTGTGGCTGACTTGCTCCAGAACCACGTGCGTTTAAGTACGTTTAAGGATTCATTAGTGGTTCACAGTGGCATTGCCTAGAATGGCATTGTCCACACAGTTACTGGACGGTGGACTACGACCCTGAAGACCAGGGTTCGAATTCCCCGCTTGAGGATGGAAACCCACGGGGTAGCTGAAACTCACACGTTTCTCAGCGCCCAGAAAACTCCATGATTCGTTCGCTTTAGGGTGACCACGTGGGCCATTTCTGCACGAGACTGTTATAGCGCTTTGATTGCACTTTCAACATCCTATGGAATCCTGGGATTTGCAGTTTCGGGAGGGGCCACCCGGCCCCTCCCGAAACTGCAAACCCGAGGATTCCATAGGATGTTGAAAGTGGGATTAAAGCGCTATACCAGTCTCGTGCAGACATGGCACAAGTCGGAAACGACTTCAAGGCACTCACCAACACAACACTTCACTGCATTTCTCCCTTCCCGTTAAGCTAGTGTAGAGGATTACAGATCCCGGCCCGGCTCTTGGAGACTTTGATCAACTGAGAAGACTGCGATGAAGTTTTGCGTAAAATTAGACCACAGTTGAGAGCCAGCGTGGTGTAGTGGTTTGAGTGTGAAACTACGACTCTGGGAGAGTAGGGTTCGAATCACTGTTCAGTCATGGAACCCACTGGGTGACTTTGGGCAAGTCACACTCTCTAAGCCTCAGGGGAAGGCAAACACAAACTCCCAAGAAAACTCTGTGGTGGTTGTCCTTAAGGTCACCATAAGTCAGAAACGACTCGAAGGCACACAACAGCAACAATACCCTGGATGAGAAAGAAGGCAGACGGAATAATCAAGCAGTCCGTTTCTAGGTATGCTTGCTCTCTAGGGCTGTAACGTAAGAATAAGAGTACAACCGAATGATTCCTCAGTCAGGTTTAGGCACTTTCATTTTTTTAGTTCTTTCCCCAACCCTAAGGGCTTTGGTTAGGAACAGTCACATAGCCCATGTTCATGTTGCCATCTTGCGCTTTTAGAAATCGATGTCACGATAAGGAAAATCCGTTTTTAAGCCGCCGTTGTAGGGGAAGGTGTGTTACCGGTCTCAGGGTCTACCTCCAAAACGCAGGAACTCGCAGCTCTGGTGAGCAGAGAGTCTTTCGCTGGGGTTGGAAGGTTCAGAGGTGGTCAGTCTTGAGCCTTTGGCAAATGTATTACCTCTTTTTGATACCTTGGAATCAGGGGGGTATAGTGGCTTGAGTGCTGAACTAGGATTCCATGAGACCCGGTTTCGAATCCCTCCTAGCCTATGGAAGCCTACTGGGGAGCCATGAGCAAGTCACACTCTCTCAGCTTAGAGGAAGGCGATGGTAAACCTCCTCTGAATGAATCTGTCCAAGAAAACTCTAGGATAGGGTTGCCGTAAGTTGGAGCCAGTTTGAGGGTACAACAAAATCAACGCGAGACAGTTTGCAAATGGATGTTTCTCTTTTCACCCCCTCTCCAGCCCTCAATTCTGCTTCCCAAATCACCTCCTTTTAAACCATAGAGTATGCAGAGATTTTCTAGAAGTTGCAAAGTGTGGTAGGTGAAGGGAATAGAAATCTTGTAGTGATAACTCCCCAACGGACGTGACTCTCCCTCTCCTTTTTCTTTTGAGAAGGCATAGCTAAGCACTTAGAATAAACATATTTATTAAAATGAAGGCGTTCGTTGGAGGAAATCTGGGTTCTACAAGAAGAGGATAGAGCGTTTCACTGGTTCATCCAATGAAGGAAGTCCCGCTGACTTAAGCCAAACACGATATCAAGGCTTTCCTCCCAGTCACATAAATAACACCATCCTAAACGTATTTACTCAGAAGCAAATTCCCTTGAGCTACTGGACTTACTCCCCAGTAAGTGTGTATAAAATTGCAGCCTTCCTGAACGACACATTGGTAGATTCCCTAAAACTTGCTTCTCAAGAAACAGGCTCAGAGTGTATTTCGCCTAAATTTAAATTGTCCCTCCCTTTCGCTTTCCAAATAACTTTTCAAATAACAAAATTGAACTTTGTTTTACATTATTGTAAGCCGCTTTGGTTCCCGGGGCGGGAAGAAAAGCGGGATATAAAACAAACTTACTTTCTTATGCGTTCGGTACAGCCAGCACGCTGCAATTCGGCTTTGCAAGTTGAAATAAGATCTTAACACCTCTGGCTACAACCCTTTAACGGACTTCAAAGAAACTTAAACTGCCACCCGAGACAGATTTACTTGCAAGTAAGTTTCATGAACCTCTTTCCCGTGATGAATTACTTGGAAGTCTGCCGCTACTGGGACTTGCTTTCAAGCCACCGGTGTCCAAGGGCGATGCACGCACGCCTTCATTTCGAAAGAGCAGAGACGACGAAAGTCTAAAGTTTTTAAAATGAGCACAACTCTGTCTTTCATTGAAGGGCAAATTCTTCCAATATAACTAAGGTGGACCTCAGAATATTTCTAAAATTATTTGACTCAACCACTTTGAACATTTCGGGTACCTGATATTTATCACCTGGGGAAAAAATCCCAAGCATTTTTAAAACCCTAGTTAACATCGCGATGGGATAAAAATCACTTTCCCAAAGACTTCACGGGAAGTGTTCTTAAGGAACAAGTTAAAATACTTCTTTATTCTCTTTCATACGAGGTACAATATGTTCTCCTGCCTCCAGCAACCTGTTCAAATATCTGTTCTGTAAACAAGCAAACTTGTAATTATTTGCTGATTTCATTGAGATCCTCTGGAGAGGTGATAACGTTTGGGCCCCATTGTCCACCCATTAAGTTTCCAGAAGCTTTCTATGAAGCTTCGGCTGGACTGTGTCCAGTCTGTAACCAATAAAAGAAATTTACAACCTTGACGCATAGGGAGTCCGTCTCTCCTGCTCCTCGCCCCCCTCCGCGGCCAGTGTCAGAGAAGAAAAATTGAGATGTAAAGGTGCCCAGCTCTTTCTCACAACCCTGTAGCTCCTAATAAACAATTAGACCGAAGCGGGAGAGGAGTCCCAAAGAAAGGTAACCCAAAAGGATTAGGTGCCTTTTCCAAAGAACGTGTTGTTTTACTTGCCATTTTTTAAAAAAATGTTCCTTGCCATGAGGACATCTAAGCATTTATTTAAATCAGTGCCACTAAAACCAATGGAAGAAGGTAAGTCATTTTTGTTAAAAGTAGGCTGATTACATATCTATCTATCTGTCCATCCATCTATTTTTTAGTTTATTCGACGGATTCTTCTGCGCAGAAGGAATGTTTTAAAATAATAGCACCAATGTGATTGTGAATGAGTTTGATAGTGATATCACTCACTGAAAGTGAGATTAAGGAAACACGAAATGTAACCAAGGCTAGCCACTCTGTCAGCGGGGAAAAAAAGGGGGAGAGAAAGAGGAGAGAGAGAGAGAGGAGAACATCTCGATATTTGTCAGAGTTCTGTAAATGAGAAGTAAAAGTTAAGCACAATTTTTCTTTATGTAGGAGTGGCATTTTTCAAATGTGTCCCGATATATCATATGCTTGTTTGAAGAGCAGTTTTCCCAACGCAAAGCACCTTCCGAAGGAGGTGATCCACAGTTTTCTGAGCTGTTTTCAGATCGATCGGGTCCGGAAAAATAGCTGCAAAATTATGCACCCTTACTTGGAAAGAAGGCCCACTGAACTCACTGGGATTTACTTCCGAGGAATCAGGCGCAGGAACTAGACGAAAAGCTACCCCAGTCCTAATCTAGAACTTTGGAGGTTGGGATGTATGTTCCATTCTGACCTACAGTTCTTTGACTTTCATTTCTTAAAATCGGAGCTCCTGTAGAAGCAAAATATAATTATCATTAATACCAGGGAAAAAATAAAAATGAATTTTTAAAATATTTTGGCTGCTTCAACTGAGACACACTGGAATAACTTGTTCCAGGCTTTCAATAGACTTTAACCTAGTGCTCCAACCATGGGAAGACCAGAAAGAAGAGAAGGAAATGGGCAAATTTTCCTGAGAGGTTCCTCATATCAGACTACAAAGGTGTCCTCATTTATTAGATTTATGTTGTAATAGGTAAGGCTTAGGAGCAGAACCCTTCACAATGCAATCCTACACTTTGTCTACCAGAAGGAATCCTCACCCAACAAGTTCCTCCTGGGTAAGCGGATAGAGGACTACATGTTTAGGCTAGTTATCCATGGTGTTTTTGCAGAGTGAAGGTGCATGGAAGGAAGTTACTTACCTGACTGTATCTTGCCTTGACACTCTGGGAGGAAAGAAGCCTCCACAGGACATCATGTCAAGTCCATCTGGCTACAAAATCAGCTGGACAGGATCCTGAGAGATTCCCAGCTAAAACAAGTCTATATTATCAGGCAGATCTCTTGGTAACCAGATTTTAAAGCCCTTGACTTGCGGAGCCCTCCCTTGAATAACAGAGGGCCCTGATAAAAAAAGACCTACTCTGTCCTGTTGATGTGTTCCTTGACATAAGAATCGTTTGTTTGTTTGTTTGTTTGTTTGTTCCCATCTTTCTTCCAGTGAGCACAACCTGTTTACATGGCTGTCCTTCCTCATTACCTCGCAACAACTCTGTGAGGTAGGTCAGGCACAGGAAGACCGACAGGTACAATGAGTAGAACCGAGATGTCACAAATCCCAGTCCAGCTTTCTAGCTATTATACCACTATAGCTTTATTCTCTCCCTTTTCAACCTCATCCGCTTCTTCTTATAATAACGCCAACTACGGTTCTGACAGTATGTTGTAGTGGCTAGAGTATTGACGTGGGACTTGGGAAATCCAGCTTCATGTCCCCACTGACCCATGAAACTGAGTCAGGTTGACTTGGAATGTCAGTCTTTGTCAACCTGACCTCCCTCATTGGGTTGCCCTGAGGATAAAATGGGGAGCAGGACAGCCATGAACATAGCTTTGAACTCACTGAAGGAAAGGCAAGATACAAAAATAATCAAAGTATTCTTCCATTGAAGAAGGGCTGTCAGCTCACTAGTCCCTTAAACAGTTTCTTTCTCTTAAGCTTGACAATTTCTGCACTACATTGTTATAGTGCTGTTATTCTACTTTCAACATCCTATGGAATCCTGTGATTTGCAGTTTAGGGAGGGGCATCTTTGGTCTCAGTAAACTATAAAGCCCATAATTCCACAGGATGTTGAAAGTGGACTAATAGCACTATAACAGTGCAGTGTGGAAATGGCCCTTGTCTCTTGATTATTCTTCAGGCCTTGAAACTCAAAGCTGTGCCATCTTTTATTGACTTAGGATTCTTTCCTCCAGCTAGGAACCTCCTTCATTCCAATTCCCTGCCTCCCCTCCATAGAGCAGTGGGCTCCCCCTGCTTTCCATCGCTGTGAGCATCAGGGCTTAGCATCCAGGACATTGCTGCTTGTCCGGTCGAAGGTCGGGGACCTGGCTAACTGATTTCTGATACACTCAGTATCATGTGTATATGCTCCCAAAATAAAAACACCATCACTGCCAGCTCATGTGGACCCGCCTAGGAGGAGGATGTGCAGAAGTTAGATCTAGATGGACTGGGAGACCTAGGGGGAGACTGGGGATTTCTCATTCTTAATATCAAACAAGAGTGAGAAGAAAAGTCACTTGTTCCCAATTCTAAAATATAGGTCTGCAAGGAAAAAAAAATCTGGGGATAAGTAGGCATGGAAGTTTGCCTGGAGCAACTGGAAACTCTGTTCAGTGCTGGAATCTCAAGCAAATTCCTGAGTTCATAATTCTTCAGTGGTCCTCATTTGCCCTTCTCACCATATGGCCTGTGGATCTCTGCATTCTGTTGAGTTTGCATAGGGTAGATGGACCTACTCTGGGTTGCTCTAGAGGAAGGTTCAGTATCTTCTGGAAAATGCAGCACAGCACACAGGTGTTCAGAGACTGGCATTCAGAAAGTAGGATTGGGTAGGCATTTCTGATGAGGTTCAGCTGACTGAAGTGTCCTTTATCTTGCAACTCCTGATCCACCTGAAGAATCCAAATAAGGCACACAGTGTACTCATGAAGCTTCAAAGCACAGAAGACTCAAGAGCCCTGAGTTGGAAATGACTTGAAGGCACATGATAACACTAACGGATCAACATCCTACTGTCAGCCCCAATCAGAATCACAGAATCAATGGGATTTTCCTATCAGTTGTCTCATAATTCAACAACTGTTTTGCTGGATTCTCCTTTAATTAGAACTAACAAATGCGATTCTAGCCTTAGATGTCAGTGATATGTATATGCTAAGAATACACGTGAACTCAGTGGAACTTATTTCTGAGTAGAACTGAGTAGTACTGTGAGGTAAGCTTTTGCAGCCTAGAGTTCAAGCCAAAATACATTACTTTGTCTGCAGAAAGGGTGGTCAACTGTGTTTCTCCAGTTGCAGTTCCCATCATCCTACACCATTGGTTAGGATATAAGTGGGAGACATGTCAGTTCCAACTCTGGAAGTCCATAGCTGCCCACCTATGATATACAGGATGCCACAAGACTCTTTGTTTCTGTTGCAACACCCAGTAGGACTACTGTCCCAAAACTCATTCTTATAAACAAAAAGCGAGAAGATGGGGATGCCAAAACAACTCCAGGAAAATGATGATGACGATGATGCTGATCGCAGTGATGATAGAGATGATTGATGATGATAAGAGACATGTTCTCTGTTTTCCGTAGAAAGTTTTATCTGTGATCCAAATGTTTTCTCTGTTCTAGACAGCGAGCTGTTCTTTTGGAACCAGGACACCTCCACACTCTTGTTGCTCAACCGTTCTGTACCCCATGATATCTCTCCACACACCATTTCTCTGCCTCTCCTGTACCACCACTGCCTTACCCCATGTTCTATTTTATAATTCCACAGTTCTTGGTTCCCTCCTTTACTTTCTCCTTTCAATTTTTCACTTCCCTTCTCTTTCTGCTCTTTTCCCCCAGCCCTCCATCTCTTCTGTGATCCTCCTGTGGTAAGGGACATCTTCAGTGCAGGTTGGTTGTGGATGAACAAGGTGGAATAACTGCTGCTAATGCTGCCTTGGCTGCCTCAGAAACAAAGGAAAACAGTGAAAATACATTGATGAAAGCATTCTTCTATCCTTCCTACACCCCAGTTTTGGTTTGCTGGAATGGGACTTCTCAGGTCTCACAAAGAAGTCAGAAAGGTTTTAAAACACCGGTATTTTGAATTCTACCAGAGAGCCAGAGACCTAACATTGTCAGCTCTGCCTTTACATGAGACTATGCTTTGTCTGCCTTTGGAGTGTTGTTTACAGTTTTGAAGTGTGAAGCTAAAAGGTGAACAGAATTACAGTCCAGTCGTCAAAAGATGTTTTAGGTTCATTATAATGTGAAAAGATGAAAGTCCTGAGTGTTTCTCTAGTTTAGGGAAAGATAATTGGAGTAAAGACAGGCATGTGGTTGTGGCTTGTAAATTATAAAAGCTGCCAAGAAATGAGACAAAAATTCATTTTTCTCACACTTTCATAGTGACTGAAATAATGCTGGACAATGTGCATGAGCATACGATTCTGGACCAGATCCAAGTACTTTAAGATGACACTGATTTCTGAGTCTATTTCAGCTGAGATTTAGACCTGCAGTCAGCAATGAAACAACACTCAGTCACACTGTAGGGCCACAAAGGTTGGCAGGAAAAGAGAAAGACAGTACTTTGAGCTTTCTAAGAAGTTCAAAGTGTAATTCCCAAAAGTACACTTTAATGACATGGAAACAAGGGGATTCCTTTGGACCACTCAGAGGCATTTGATATCACAGACTCTAGCTTTTTTCTGCGTGAATTGTCTTCAGTGATTCTGGATCATACCAGAATGGCCACTGCTAAAACCTGGTCGAGGGGGATTTCAGCTTGACCCCATGGCCCTCAAGGTTCCATTTTGTCTCCCATGCTGTTCCATATCTACTGCTGGGTAATCTGCATTTACTGTTGAGGCCATTTGAGTGTTTGGTACGTTGACATTGCTATCCTAAAAACACACGATTCTGTTTTTCTTTACTTTGGGTGTACTAAACTGATGCCTGGCTGCACTAGTGGGCTGAATGAAGCTTAAACCAGACAAAACTGACTTGCTGGTGATGAATGACTTCTCAATCAGAATAACTGGGATTACTGTCTCCAAGAGAGCTGCATTCTTTTTGAAGGCCCAGGGTTATCACTTGGAGGTGCTTTTGGATCCATCACTGTCTTTAGAGGTTCTAGGCCCTTTATAGCATTGAGTGTTCTTTACTAGCTTAGGCTAGTATCACAGCCATGATCCTGGCTGAAGATGGATAATTTAATTGCAGTGATCATAGAATCATAGAATCATGGAGTTGGAAGAGACCACAGGGGCCATCAAGTCCAACCCTCTGCAATGCAGGAACACCCATCAAATCATTCCCAACAGGTGGCCATCCAGCCTTTGCTTAAAAACCCCCAAAGAAGGAGACTCCACCACACTCCCAGGCAGTAGCATATTCCACTACTGGGCAGCTCTGACCATCAGGAAGTTCTTCCTGAGGTTCAAGTGGAATCTCCTTTCCTGCAGCTTGAATCCATTGCTCCTTGTTGTAGTCTCTGGAGCAGTGGAAAACAAGCCACTTGCTCCTCGAGGTAACATCCCTTCAAATATTTAAACATGGCTATCATGTCCCCTCTTAACCTTCTCTTCTGCAGACTAAACGTACACAGCTCCCCAAGCCTCTCCTCTTAGTGCATGGCTTCCAGACCCTTCATCATTTTGGTCACCCTCCTCTGGAAACACTCCAGCTTGTCAATATCCTTTTTGAATCGAGATGCCCAGAACTGGACACAGTATACCAAATGAGGCCTAACCAATGCAGAATAGAGTGATACCATTACCTCCCTTGATCTAGCCAAAGCTAACAAAATGAAATTCAACAGAGAGAAGTGTAAGGTCCTACACTTAGGTAGAAAAAATGGAATACAGAAATATAGGATGGGGGACACATGGCTGGATAGCAGTACACGTGAAAGGGATCTAGGAGTCTTAATAGACCACAAGCTAAACAGGAGTCAGCAGTGTGATGTGGCAGCCAAGAAAGCCATTGAAATTCTCGGCTGCATCAATAGGAGTATGGTGTCTAGATCGAGGGAGGTACTGCTTTGGTTAGACCTCATCTTGAATACTGTGTCCAGTTCTGGGCACCCCAATTCAAGAAGGATATGGTCAAGCTGGAGCAACTCCAGAGGAGGGCGACCAAAATGGTGAGAGGCCTGGAAGACATGCCCTATGAGGATAGACTTAGAGAGCTGGGTATGTTTAGTCTGCAGAAGAGAAGGTTAAGAGGGGACATGATAGCCATGTTTAAATATTTGGAGGGATGCCATGTAGAGGAAGGAGAGGGCTTGTTTTCTGCTGCTCCAGAGACCAGGACAAGGAGCAATGGATTCAAGCTGCAGGAAAGGAGATTCCACCTGAACCTCAGGAAGAACTTCCTGATGGTCAGGGCTGTCTGGCAGTGGAATATGCTGCCTTGGAGTGTAGTGGAGTCTCCTTCTTTGGAGGTTTTTTGTAGGAAATTAGACTAAACCTGTTAGGATTCAGCCTTCATTTAGCAGAGATACACAGAGAAACATTTAAAAGCTTGTCTAATGACTTGTAGCTTCAGACTGATGCAATAATCAGGAACATAGGCAGCTTTGAATAAAAGACTTAAAATACTTTACTAATGGCTTCTTCATTTACATCCGTATTGAAAGCCTGCTACCTGTCTAACTAGTGAATAGAAAAATCTTCGGTTTTAACTCACCATCCTGCCTGATGGTAGCTCCGAAGCATGCTAAGAGTTCAGAGGGAAGCAGCCATGAGAAACAAAGAAGAATGATAGAGATGGATCTCTCTTGAGAGAGAAAGGAGGGGTCTTAACTTTATAAGACCAATGACCTAAGCACAGTCCTGGGGCACATGATCTGATCACCTGAGGACCAAAGGTATTTATGATCATGCAATAAAAGACAGAGAAAGCAAATGGAGAAGATCTAGCATGCAGGAAACAGAAGGAAACCCTATCTGGCTATTCCCACTTGTTCTAACAACAAGATGGGGGCGGGGAGAGAATGCTGGAATTTTCCCAACATTTTAAAGCAGAGGCTAGATGGCCATCTGTCGGGAGTGCTTTGAGGGTGTTCCTGCATGGCAGGGGGTTGGACTGGATGGCCCCTGGGGTCTCTTCCAACTCTACATTTCTATGATTCTACGGTTCTATGATCTAGACACCATACTCCTATTGATACAACCAAGAATCGTGTTTGCTTTCTTGGCTGCCTCATCACACTGCTGCCTCATGTTCAGCTTGTGATCTACCAAGATTCCTAGATCCCTTTCACATGTACTACTATCCAGCCACGCATTCCCCATCCTATATTTGTTCATATATATGCCTGCTAATTTTCCAGTGAACTCTGTTTGTGTCTGTTTGTGTGCTTTTGAGTCATTTGTCAACTTATGGTGACCCCATTAATTTCATAGGGTTTTTTAGGCAAGAAATATTCAGCAGTGGTTTTGATCAGTTCCTTCCTCTGAAATATAGCTTATATCACCTGTTATTCATTGGCAGTCTCCCATCTAAGTATTAACCAAGGCTGACCCTGCTTAGCTTGAAAGATTAGACAGGATCTTGTACCTGTAAAACGCTGTATGTGTGATAGCTTGAGAAGACATGACAGTGTTTGGAAACTACAGCTAGTACAAGATATTGCATCAAGAGTTTAAAGAGGATAAGTCATCTTGAATACATTGTGCCAGTCCTCTCTCACTTCACCTGGTTCCTGTTGATGTCTAGAAAATAATGAAAAATACTAGTTTGACTTATAAGAATAATAAAAACAGGATGATCCCTTTCACAATATCAGTTGCTGATGGTAAGGCTGCCTTTCTAATTATGCAGTGCTGACTTGTAGTGGGGAAGTAATCCATAATTCTAATTAATTCTGAATTAGAAAAAATGAATTTGCTGATAAATTTTGTCCATACTGGGTGAACACTTTGAAGTTTTCTTTTAGCTATGGTGACTTGGAAGTCAATGGCAAAGTATACTCAAGGCTCTCCCCCCACCAGTAATATTTCAGTTTTTGATGAGAGATGTGTCCTTACAATCTTTTGCAGTGACTGACCTGCTTGCCTACATAGATAGCAGAAACTTACTGCTGGCAGGTCACCTTCTATGCATACCTAGGATCAGTGTATCCTAAGATCAATAACAGTGTCAGTATAAAGGGGGCTGCACTGGATTCAGTCCACCAGAGACCAGATTGCTGCTCAAATTCAATGGCTACTGCTCTAATTCAAACACAACTGTTAAACTTTCTTTTTATACTGCAACTAGTGAACTCTAGTGACTAAGGTGGCAGTTCTCTATTATTCAGGAGGACACCAGAATGCCATCCTGGATATACAGCCCTGTAGATTGTCAAGGTGCACTGTCTCCTATTATTTTGGAAGGGTAGGATTCAATTACTGTTTTGTGCTGCCAACAAAGTCAGCAGCATGGCTTTGCCATGCTGAAGGGAGGCTGTAAAAAAAATGGCCAGGCCAGGGCCCATGTGTTGTCCACCTCAACCTATGGTCACCAATGGAGGGCCTCCTTTGAAGTTCTCTTCAGTTTGATGCTTGGAGTTGGCTGCTAGGGATGAGACCTTCTTGGTAGTATTGCTCAGGACATTTGCTTGGAACTAGACTTGCTTTCTTTTCATTATCAGGCTTTCTGTTTTGTTTTTCCGTGCTTTTTAGTCTCTGACCATTTAATTGATTATTTAATTGATATTTTAATGATGTTTTTATATGTATTTTAACATATTTCAATTATTATTGTAGTTTAATTTTTGTTTTAACTTTTGTATATGATAGTTTTTAAATTATGTTTCTTTTAATGGCTGTAAGCTGCTTTGAGTCCACTTGGGGAGAAAAGCAGGATAAAAATAAAGATGATGATGATGATGATGATAAAAAATTCATATTGCCCTTTGATGGTTTTAACTTCTTTTCTATGGCTGTTTCTGCACTATAGTGTGATTATTCCACTTTCAACCTCCTATGGAATCCTATAGAATTCAACCTCCTATGGAGGTCCCTCCCTAACCTGCAAACCCCAGGATTCCATAGGAGGTTAATAGAATAATTGCACTATAACAGTCTAGTGTGGAAATGGCCTATGTCTCAGCTGATTCCAGCTTTAGAAAAAAAAAGATGAAGACTATGCTGCTTGTGTGTTTTCTTTTGCATTCTATTATGTTTATTTGCTATTGAGTTTATGAATCTTCTGATTGTATTGTAATATTTTAACATTATATGAAGCATAGGCATCAGAAAGAATAAATAAACTAACCCACAGTGACCTAGTGGAGTAGCTGTAGATTTAGGTCAAACAGAAGAAGACACATCTTCCTTCTCTAATCTTTAGAATTCATTGCTGCAGGATGTAGCATTGATAGTCACTGGCTCAGGTGGTTTTAAAGATGGAATTAGAAAAATTCATGGAGGAAAGCTGGATCAGTAACTCTTAGCCATGACACCTCCATGGATACCTCCATGTCTAGTTGCTGTGGAAGGGTCTAAATTAATGCAGTGAACCTCTTAACATCCTTTTATGGACTTTCTGAAAGCATCTGGCTGGGAACAGTTGGGAAAAGGATGATGGGCAAAATGGATGTTCAGATCTGACAAGACTTTTCTTAGATTCTCAGCACAAAGAACAAGTAGCTTATAAGATAAGATAAGAATCTAGAAATAAGCCATGTTAGCAGGGAGATTTATACTGCAGTAAGATGAACAAAGGGAATAGGAGGGTGTCCAGATAACTGCTTTTTTGGGTTTATTTAGATTCTCCAGTCTCCCTTATTTGATAGAATTCAGCCTAAATAAATTTATCAGTAAGATCCCAAAAGATATTTTATCTGCAAGCTAGTTCTCTTCATTTCAGGAAACCCTCTTCACCTACATGAAATAAACACTATGAATTAACTCAAATAAACTACCTTTGTTCTGTAGCTATAACCATTTAAGCAGGGGGTTGGGGCAGATGGGACACTGCCCACATGATCCTTAACACTTTTCCCAAATAGCAGGACAAGTCACAAAAAACTTAGACCTTGCAAGAGGAGAGGTTAGGTAATAGGTTATATGCATTTGATTTTAGCTTTGATCACCCCTTATCTTGGCCTTTGGCAAACCCACTCTCTATCCCATTTTCCCCTTTGGTATTAAATCAATTTTGAAGAAACATCAATAGCCTAATTCTATGCTTGTATTCTCAAAAGCAAGTCCCATGGAATTTAATGGGACTTATTCCAAATAAATATGCATAGGATTATAGCCTTAAGCTGTGCCCATGTCAAGGGTTTACTATTTAACACGTGTATATTGGGTGTTATACAATGGTTTCCATCCTCCAGTGAAATGGACTCGCCTAATAGATTGAATTTCCTCCTTCCCCCACATCTACTCTGGAGGATAGCATATTACATTCTATAGAGGTGAATGGAAATGATAACTTAGCTGGGAGAGTATGCTAGCTGAATATACTATAGTTTTCCTTAACCAAATCAATTTCTGAATCTGAATTTTCCATCCAAGCATATTTATTTATGAGTGGCTAATGATCTCATATACTAACTTTTCCTAACTTCCGCCACAGAGATATGCTTGATTACAACTTCCATGGCCAACGACAGCCTTGGCTGTAGTGATCAGGCTTTTAGGACAACACATCTGAAGAGCACTATGTTGGGGAAGACTCCGAGCTCCAAGCTAATTTGGAGTTCACAACTTGAATGAAGGCATTTCCTGATTTATTAGTTCTGTAAAAAGACTTGTTCACACTAAAATCATATTCCCACATGACCAGTTACCTCAGTTTAATAAACTTTGATTCCTCTGCTATGTTCATGGCCAGAAAATGGTAAAAACATGATCTTGTTTAAACTGATACCAAAAGCAGAGACAGCCATATTGATCCATGCAGAGAAAAATTGGAATTCCCTGTTCATAAATACTTTTAAAATGAGCAAACAAAAGGTCACAGAGCAATAAGTAGGCTGCAGTGAGCCATCAAAGAATACACGAAGACCTGTAGAAATCAGACAGTTACTTCTGGACCAGTTCTGTGGTGCTTAACACTATTTGCTTTGGTTTGTTTAAACACACCTAAGAAGTGAAATTGGCCCAATAAACTAGGAGTTGAAGTTTAGTGGTCTGGGAATAGTCTGGACAAGCAAAGTGATAGGGTCACTACTAAACATTTAGCAGAATGTTTTCTTATAATGGTATGCTATGGGTGACTCCTATTTCTTCTGGGGAGGACTTGGCAAATTTGGAGGTTCTGTGATGTGAGAATGATGTAGTTAGCACTCATGCCCACCAGCAGAGATTCTAGAACCTATTCTAGAGCAGAACACTACCATTAATGCACTAGGCAGTAAAGAGAATGATGTCAAGAACTGAACTACCAGCAAGTGTTCTCCCTACCTGAATATTAATATTACACTCCAATTGGCACAAATGTTTATTAGCTCAGCCAAAAGCTGAAGGAAAAATATCTATAGCTTTGGTTTTTAGATGCCATATCTTGAAATGCAGTGGGCTGGGAAATTTAAGTTATTTAGTCCTGGCAAGCTTGTTCCAATCCTTGTTCATAGTGTGACTTATTTGCTTCTAACATTCAGAAGATATCACTTGGTCTTGCAAATGATAGTCAAAATATGTTCTTTTTACAAAACCAAATAAGGAGTTAATAGCATTAGAACCTGGCAGAATGGAGAGTTGGGCCAGTTTTCTTAAGCTTCATATAAAAAAATGCATTCTATTTCTTCTTTATACTTGTTATTTTGTTCCAGTACCTATATTAATTAAAGTATCTGTTAGAAATTAAATGAAATCATGAGGTCACCATTTTGGTAGTTCAGTTCCAAACCTTCCTGTCCATCAGCCATCCTATCCTTTGGCACATTTTTTTCTCACCTTTTTCTACCTTCCCTCCCTCCTTTCCCCCTTCAATCTTCTTGCATGTGCTTCGAAACAGCCCCCTCCCCACCAATATGTGTTGGCAGCAGTCATCAGATAGTGGGAAAATGTGTAACTGGCTGTCATAATGGTTCATAAAGAACATCCAAGTTGAACTTTTCTCAGCTGGTCATCTAATAAGACTGAATATTTTGAATTTCTGAAATTATTTAATATTTTAATATTTAATTTAATAATTATTTAACCTTTAATTATTGAAAAAAAATGCCTGCAAATGCAGCCCAATGATTCCAATAGACTGGAACTTTCCAAGGTAACTGGTTCAGGATCAGACTGAAAATCAGAAAATATCTGAATTCTCTAGCTTAAATGTGTTTCTAGTTACTTTTATGTAAATATATTTGCATTTATTTTTTTGAAAAAAATATATAAACATGCCACTCTTCAATGGAACTGGTCTCAGAGTGACTTTTATCATTGAAGTATCAAAAACAATGAAATCCCTGCAAAATAACAACCATGCAGGAAAGTCAGCAAAGTTTAGAAAATAGGTATTAAACACTTGAGAGAACATTTGGCATCTAAAATATTATTGTAGGCTATTCTGCCGGGGGAGTGAGCATTTTATGGAAGGGGTCCACAGTCCCTAGATGTTGGTGGCTTCCATGTCAGTGGAATGCTAAATCTCCTTCTGGTTTTAGTCTGAACTTTAATGGAACTATATGAAATAGATTCAGCATCTTGGATAGGTCCTTTAAAGTTTTGGCTAAAGCTCAGAGTGGATTAACTTGTCCACTGCCCTAAAAGCCACACAGTTACTGAAAAGCTGTCACTTGCTTCACGTCTGACAAGGAAGGTGATGGGGAGAAGAGCTTCAGCAAAGCTTCTAAAAGTGGAGGCAGGAGAGACCGTGACAATGCTCTGTTTCAGATACCAATGTCTGAAGACATTTGGAGCTTTAGAGATCAATACTAACACTATGAACTAGACTTCAAAGTAGAGTAGGACAGTGGAGGCTGCTCATGTGATATATATGATACACAATAATGTGACATTGAGGAAACACAGTCCAAATAGTGCCAGTCAAAATCTTGGCAGCTGTATTTGGTACCAGCTGAAGCTTCTAAGACATCTTTAAAGCCAACTCCATTAAAGAACATTAAAGAACAGTCAGATGTTCTGGAGGCATGGGCAACTGTGGCCAAGGCACATGTAGCTTCCAGGCAGAAGATGTAAAATATGGTATGGTTTCTCAGCATGGTATGAAGAGACAATTGTGTTAGTACCAGCTATAAACAGGTATGAATGGTACTAGCAGGTATGAATGGTACTAGCCTTGATATAACGCAGATAATGTAGATGGTACAACATACTATAGTCAATGCATAATGAATGCTGGAAATAGTGTTTAGGAATTCTGTATGGAACCTTTGGAAAAAGCATCCAAGATGCATAGAGTAGTACTAAGGAAGCCTGAAGTACGCAATGATTTGAGTATATGATTGTCTTGGGTATATGATGCTTTGTACACTTCTCCTTAAAGGCAGACTAGTGAAGAACAATGGCTGTAATATAAAAATGTTACTGGAGATCACCAGAGTTACTAATACTTAGTGGTAGAGCACACGCTATATTCAGGAAGTCCCTGCTTTGAACCGCAAGCATCTTTAATTAGGGATAGAGATTTTCTGCCTGGATTGCTGAAACCACAGTGAAACTCAGTATAGACAATACAGATGGACCACTGATTTGTTTCAGGGTAAGGTAGCTTCTTATAATTCTGTATGCTTGGACACATGTGCTTCAGACATGCATTTCTAGAGATCAGGCGTACACAACTGATCACAATGTATTCTGCACCCATTTCCCCCTGAAGACCAGGTGATCAGTTTGTTAGCCTGTGCTTGAGATCTCACATCACTTCAGCAGAAATATCTTCCAGCAGAGTTACTTCACACAACCGATACTCTGAAAATCAATGTATTATAAGATATGTAGATCAATGATTAATACACATAGTTGACAACTCATTGTGCTATTGCAATAAGCAATGCACAAAAGCAATGCACAGAGGTAATATACATTCACACACTAATGTGTGCATTGTGCATTGTCAGAAAACAAAACAAACAGAATCACTCTACATGCATAGCACAACTTAAGTCTGTGTATGTCACTAATAGGATAACATAATGTGTGTGCAGTGAGTAGGCTAATATTCCAATGCTGCTTCTTAATAGGGCTAGGATAGCAGAGGCGTAGCTATGGATGTATGCACAAAATGCAGAAAAAGAGAACATTGCCCCCTCAAGTAAGAATTATGACCCCCTTTTCAATGAAATGTTCCTTCAGTCCCCACACTTTTAGCACTGCAATGATTTAAAACTTCCTATTTAGGCATCCAAAGAAAAGAGCAGGCAAAGTTGCCATGGAAATGTGAATGCAGAAAGTATGAATTCTACGTGTGAATGATTTTCAATGTTTCACTCTGTGCAATGATAGAAATTTGTGGACTGAAGGAAAATCACACTGAGGGCAGGGTTCTTATTGAGGAGAGGGCAAAGCCCTAATTCCTCTGCCCCCACAGCTGTACTTCTATGGGCTAGTAATCTCATCCAGGACCACTGAGAGTCAGGGTGGTGGAAACATGACAGGAAATAACATTTGTACAAACAAGCAAATGTTAACATTGAATGAAAATACACACACAATGAAGACCAATGGACCTCATCACAGTGGGACAGTAAAACCACTCTGGATTTTAGTCTGAACTTCAAAGGAGCTATCCAAGGTGCTGAACCTATTGCCCCACTGACTTGAGAGCACCAGCTGCCACTGAGTACAAAATTGTTTTTATCTTTTTGGCAGAGGTGGATCTAGAATCCACAGGTTCAGGACCTGAACCTCCATTGTTCTGACCCCAGAGTCTCCTGTCTCTGGCATTGCATTTTCCTTTTTTTAGATGAAGAAAGAGACATCAACTCCTGCCCTCCAATGCTAAAGCAACATTTAAGAGAGAAAAAAAAATAAAACAGGAAAAAATATTTAAAAGCACAGGAGAAATATACCCCTTTCCAACCATCACCTCTCAGATTTTTCTATTGGAACCATGTCAGATGCAAACAAATGAATAAATTAATGAACAGCCCGGGATAGGTATTTTTAAGAATTTATACAGCTCAGGGGAGAGAGAAGAAGGGGAGGGGTGGGGTGGGGATCTGTCTTCAAAGCAAACCCAGGATTCCAAAAGCTTCTGTTCATGGTTACTCATGCAAAGTTTGCATAGATCAATCAGTCCAGGCAGGATTAGAAAGAGTGGTACATCTGCACCACACATTAAAAAGAGGCAGGAGATTAAAAGGGCTGGCTGCATTATTGGAAGCAGCTCAATTAATTAAATCCTAGTGGAGGTAGTATTTGTAATATGGGTGACAACCTACTCTTTCAGATGGACCATTGCTGCTTGTTGAATTTACAGATGTGTCAACTTTGTGTGGCTAACCATGTGTGAATAAAACAAACACCAAGAGTCTGGGCTTTCTCTCTTTCTTTCTTTTGAAACATCAATAACAACTGTCTTCTCTTCCAGCAATAATAGCAGCATCCTGGAACATGGAAAATATTGTATGCTCTTTCATCTCTACCAAATATAAGATGCAGAACAAAGAGCACATTAAAAGTGTTGTATGAATGATTAATAAACAACCTGAGCAATCCTAACTAATTTTATTGAGTATACTAATAAGCTTTACTTGAGTAACATGGAACTTCATGCCTTTTTCTCCACATTCTGCTCCTCTAATGAGCATAATAGCATAAAAATGATGAAAGTGGATGACACATATATCTTGTCAGAAGTCTTTCAATGTTGTGTAGGAAATTTAGAATCAAGGATGAATATGGATGATATCTTATGCAAAGAGGAACCTGTCATGTTTCACTACTATGTTGGTGCTATGCATATAGGTTTGTGTTGACTTAGGGAGGTGTAGCAGAGGGGAAGACTAAATGAGAACATGGCCTGCCACATAAGAATTTTGCCTTTCAGAGGTAAATTTCCACCAGTCCCCAAATTTCTAACATTATAGAGAGCTAGACACTGCAAATCATTTACACTGGGATTCTTATACCTACTTGCTTTGTTTGCATTTCCTTGGTAACTCTTCCAACTCCTTATCTTTGGATAACTAAACTGTATTTCTAAATGCTCAGCTGAAGTTTTTAAGTTACTGCAATGCTAGAAATCTGGGGACTGAAGAAGAATTTCAGAGGGAGCAGAATTCTTATTTTGGCCACTGCATAGCTGCACCTCTAGAATCCTAACAGGGTCTCCAAAGGAAATGGAGTCCAACCCCACCTCCACCATTGAAAGAACACACCGTTACAAAAGTCCTGAAAGATGCCCAGGGTCACCTCTGTTTTGACCTTCAACCAACACCCTCCTCTCCAAACACCAAGAATTAAAAATAGCATCCTCCCCTTTGACCCTGAAAGACTAGATAGCATTTCACTTCAGCTCCCTCTGGCGGAGCACTGGGATTTGCCACCTCCTCCCTCCCCTTCCAGTTTTAGAAGTCCAGTTGCCAGGGCGGGTGCCCGACTTCATCACCGTCTGCAGCGGTGGCTTGCACAAAGTAGACATGGGTGGTTATCGGGAGTTCTTTGGCGCAGGGGGGCCAGAGGATGCTCCTTCCGCAAAAAGAGTGTTCTGAGCCTCTGCCCCCAAATACATACATAGAGATAAGCCTCCCACCCCCTTCACCCTTCCCGCCTGTCCCAGTTCCTGGCAAACTTTCTCCTTCTTTTCTTTCCTTTTCAAACAGATCAAAGGCGAGAAGGTTGGGGCGGGGGGAGGCGAGGAGGGGAGGAAGCCCCCGGCAGGCGAAGCCGGCCATTGTTGCAGTGACAAGGCGAGGTCGCGAGGGCTAGTGGCTGCCCCATCGGAAGTGGCGGCCTGGCCGAGGGAGACCCTCCCCTTTCAGGGCATTGTCGCCCCGGCCGCCGCGGCTGCAAGCCTACAGTAGGGTCGCCCTGGCAACGCAACCTGCTGCTGCCGCTGCCGCCTTTTGCGCGAAGTTGGAGGCGCGGCCGGTGAAAGGCCCTTGGAGAGCCCGGCGGCGGAACAATATTTTGATTCATGGGGCGACCGGGAGCGAGTCTCGGAGACCCCCCTCCACTCCCTCCCCCCAGCCCCATGAATGCGAGCATTGTCCGGGCTTTTTCTGCATCTGATTTACCATATCATAACCCCTAGGAAGAAGAAAACATCAATATCCCCGAGGAATGGAGATGTTTCTATGGAAAAGCGAGGAATTTTCGGCCATGAGAGATCTCGTGGCATTTATTTATTTATTTATTTGTTTTTGAGGGAAAAAAAAAGAGGGAGGGGGGAGAGAATAAATCAAAAGAGATCAAAGGCAGCGCCCCCAGCAGTCGAGATACGTCTCTGAATTAAAGATGGACGATGCACAGACTACAAAGTGTTCCCCGCCTTGTCCTTCTTTCCTTCCAGCCCCCCTTCCACGTATGCCCTCCTCCTATGTTCTTTGCCTGTTCCTTCTCTCTCTCTCTCTCTCTTTGCAAGGGGAGACTGGCCCATCTTTATCGTTTAAGTGAGACAGCAGGAGTAGCCCTTGGGAGTGTTTTTTTGGCGGGGGGGTACTGGAAAGAAGAAAAGAGATCTGGGCTTCCTTCGAGTCTTGAGTTCTGGAATTTGCAGCGATCAGCAAGTGGGGGGGAGTGATAAATGGTGAAATCCATGGCAATGCTAAAGATAGCTGCTTCAAGGGAAAGGGGTCCTGCTGGACTCCGTGAGGGTGACTTCCGAGTAGACGTACGCGAGGCCCTCTTCTCTTGCGCGTGTTTTACTCGGAAGTCCACCACCGGGGCTTACTTTCAGGTAAGGGCGCCTGATGGTCTCCAAAGCCTGCGGGAGACACTTTTCTGCAGAGGATGCCTTCCTTGAACCCGTATCCTAAGCTGGGCAAAATCTGGCTTTTGCTTCCCCGTGATAGGCCTGTTCTGCCCTTTTTGTGACTGAAAGAGAAAGAAAAAGAGAGAAAGAAAGAAAAAAAAAGATTGTGTATTGCCTTTCCCAGACATTTCTTAGGAATGGGATATTGGAAACTTTAGGAGGACTGTAGGAGCCTGGATCTGGAGGAAGGGCCCTTAACATTTGGAAGGCTGACACTGCTCCTAAAAGCGAGCTACTCTTCCAAACAGAGGCGAGCTGTCATGTTTTCCCACGTCATGTCTCTCACTGAGTGCATAACTGTTAGAGGTCCCGTGGTCCATAACCGGAGGGCCAACCCTTTGATACACCTCCTTTCTTAATAACAAAGGATCAAGTTGTGTAGAGTCAGCATGGTTTGAGCGTTGGACCACGACTCTGAAGACCAAGGTTCGAATCTCCACGCAGCCCTGGAAACCCACTAGTTGACCTTGGGCACGTCATGCTCAACCTCAGTGAGAGGCAAAGCCGAACCTTCTCTGACCAAATCTAGCCAGGAAAACCCTATGATAGCTTCGTCTGCGGGTCGCCATAAGTCGAAACGACTTGAAGGCACACAGCAAAGTTTTACAACTGCTCCGAAATCCATACCGTGGGGCTGCCGTATTACATACACTAGGGCCATTTCCGCACTTGACTATTATAGCGGTATCATTCCACTTTCAACATCCTATGGAATCCTGGGGTTTGCAGTTCAGGGAGGGGCCGGTCGGCCCCTCCCTGAACTGCAAACCCCAGGATTCCATAGGATGTTGAAAGTGGAATGATACCGCTATAGCAGTCTAGGCGATGGTCTCTCCTTCCGCCACCGTTCCACAGACGGAGGGAGACTCAGTTACTGAGTCCCTGTTCTAGGTATGTCCCAGCAGGATGAGTAAGCCTTGTTAAGCAAACAGCAGGAGCGGGAGTCTCTTGACTTCTCCTGTCCACAGCGCGGACCTACTGTTATGGTGCTGCTTTTCATTTGACAACGAAGCCCAGAATTTCTGTGCTCGCTCTAGAAAACTAACAAAAGACAAAGCGCTGGTAAGAGGAGCTGACTTTCTCTCTATTGTATGTTTAAGCCTGAAGATATAGAACCAGAGAGACAAATGGTGATGAGCCTCTGTAGCCCTCTTTTCTTTCGCTGAGCCCAAGGATAGCAATTATTGATTGATTATTGTCAAACAACCCTGTGAAGTCAGTCAGAGTGAAAGCGGTCTTGCCCAGTGAGTTTTATAGCTCAGCAGGGACGTGAACCTGGATCTCCAAGTCCTCATCCATTACTAACCACTACACCATACTGCCAGAAAAAACGTTCTGGTAGACAATCCTGTGCCTCTATTACTACCCCTCAAGAATTTTGGCGATCCAAATAACAGCGTCTTTCAGCTGAAAAATCAAAGTCACGGGTAATTTTCACTCTAATACTAACCACCCTCCCCTCCATCTTTTGTGTGGCGTGTTCCACTTGCTATTCTGACTGCTTGGCTTGACACCTGAAGGAACCTAGAATGGGTTTCCCCACGGGCAAGATTACAGATCTCCCGGATAAGGTTTCCCAAACGACCCCTAGTACAGTCTTGGATCTCAGCTGAGGGTTGCCCAAGGGCTGGATTTACCTTTTCCCACTGGGCCTTTCCAGAACAGTCAGATATGCTAGGCAGAGATTACAGCCTCAACAGGAAGGAGAGCAGCATTGATGGACTGGGTTTCGCGTCGCAAAGAAAAATAACACACGCACGTAAGGAAAGGAAAGAACAGGAGAGGGAGGCACAGAAAGGAAACGAAGGAGAAGAAAAGGAAGAGTCTAAAGTCTTAATAACAGACTACATTTTTTTGGCAGTGACAGCAGGGTAGGGCACAGCAAGAAATATGGGTATAGATGCACAGCTGAGTATATATTTTTCCAGAATGTATAATCCATTAATACAGCTCTAGGTATGAAAAATCAGCTGTATCTACAGTCAGACAGTCAGATTGATACTGTGAAGATCAATCAAACCTTAGAAAAGAATGAAAAAGCTTACTTAGCAATTTAGGGCATTTGGTTGGTCTTAATGAAAGTATTGCCTGACTGAAGATTTTGTTTCTTTTCTTTTTATATGGACCATGGCGTTTTTTAATGCTTGTTTTGTTTTCTTTGCAATAGCTATCTTAAACTTTCTAACAACATCATTTTGCTTAGCCACTATTTTGCACAGACCAATGGTCTGTCTACTGTAGCATTTTAGAAAATTTTGCAAACGCTCCACCTTGTAGCACTTTACACCAGGAGTGAGGACCATGCATTCCTTCATATGTTGTTGGGCTGCAAGTCCCAGGAGGCCTTACCACTATGACCATTATTGGGAAACGCTGGAAATTACAGTCCGGCATCTGGAGCACTGCATTAATCTCATAACTACTTTACACTGTATAGTGTCCAAACAACTGCATTCGTCTTCCAAATGGTGGGCAGAAGCTAGGAGTGAGTGGCTTGACTAGGGCATAATTGATCAGGACAAAGGTGACACTTGAACTGGAGATCCGTTGTGCACACGCAGGGCCTTTCCACACTACACTGTTATAGTGTTATCATTCCACTTTCAATGTTCTGTGGAATTTTGAGGTTTGCAGTTTACTGAGGCCAAAGAGCTCTCTGGTTGAGAATTCTAAATGCCCCTCCCTAAACTGCAAATCCCAGGATTCCATAGGATGTTGAAAGTGGAATAATAGCACTATAACAGTGTAGTGTGGAAAGATCCATAGTCTATTGATCAAATTGTTCCAGAACTCTTTGTACCTCCTATCTGTTTATATACACAAGAACAGATGTAAGTATTTGAAGATTTATGATACGTATATACATTTATTTCTCTAAAATTTCTTTGAAATTGAGGTTTTCTAAAGCTCCAGGATTTAATAGGGAAATTGCAAAAGACAGATTATTAGCTAATTATTTGGTTAAGGACATCTATATGTCTGTCTGTATGACTCACTTGGGAAGATGATTTGACTTCAATGGTTGATGAGGGGGTATTTTATGCATTTCTTGAACATCCATGTCATTGACCATCCTGCCCATCCAGCAAATTCTGCAGATAGATTTGCAGGAGCCTCTGTATTTCTGGATATAAAACCATCTATCACTTGGGCGGGTTCCACATGAAAAAATTCTCATCTGTGTTATTTTCAGTTTAATTCATAGAAAGGGAAGTGAAGTGGGGAAGAAAAGAGATTGAGGTGGAGATCCTATAACCTTTCTGTTGCAGTGGGCATCCTTTTAACTCTTTGAGGCTTCTTTCTGAATGGACATTCACAGGATCGCGGCCTTATATTTACGAGCGCACACGCAAAGTACGGATCTGTAGAGGTACTGAAAATCCAGCATGGTTTATTGATTTCAGGGGTGCAGGAGGAGACGGGGAAATGAAGACATTGCTCCCTCAGATAAGCATTCTTTCCTCTGCCATGAAAATTTCCTTCAGTTCCCGAATTTCTAATACTGACAAGAGTGAGACATCTATAATCAATAATAACAAGAACTTTATTGTGTTCGTATTCTCTCCATAACTTTGTCTGCTCCTTTTCTCTCGATGCCTAAGCCCTATTTCTAAATGTTCAACTGAAAATTTAAATTATTACACGGGTAGAAATTTGGAAACTTTAGAAGAATGTCATGGGGGAGGAAAAATTCTTTTTTGGGGGGGGGGATGCCCTCATTTTGCCCTCCTTCTCCTCTTCCCCATAATTACACCTGAGAGTGTTGGAAAGTAGGATTCGAATCTCTGCTCAGCCATAGAAATCAACTGGATAACTTTGGGCAAGTCACACTCTCTCAGCCTAGGAGAAAGGCAATGGCAATCCTCCTCTAAATAAAGAAGTCGACTTGAAAGCCCAACGACAGGGTGCCCTGAGCTCTTTTTTTGGTCGGGGGGAGGGTGGGTGGCCTCCAGGCTGGCAGGCAAGTCATTACGAATCTTTCTTTACTCACACGTATGTTTTTACAAAACAGTAAACCACAGAATACAGTGAATGATAATAACAACAAAACAATTGAAGCAAATGTCACTACCAGGAAGACAGTGATAAAATAATAAATAAAATAGTATAACATTGCTTAATAATTGCTTAAGAATAATTGCTTAACAATTGCATTCATATAGCAAGGAAAGGGGGAAATGTATAAAACCTCATTTAGGGAATGCAAAAATGGTTTTAAACTATACGCTTCTGACTGATACTTCTTCAGCAGTTCAAAAACCCAGTGCTGTGTGGTGGTTTGAACGTTGGGCCAGGGCTTTGGGAGACTAGAGTTCGAAGTCCCGCTCAGGCACAGAAACCCATTGGACGACCTTGGGCAAATCTTCATCTCTCAGCTTCAGAAGAAGACAGTGGTAAACTCCCTCTGAACAAACCTGCCAACCTCCCCTCCCCCAGTTTGCCTTAGAGTCTCCACAACTGGGAAAGGACTGGAAGGCGCAGAGCAACGAACAACAGAGGGCTCAACTACGCTGAAGTTATGGTGTCCCTGATCCCCGGTGCCTGATTACCCCGAAGAGGGGCTCATCGTTCCCCCCCCAGCCTTAGGGGTCCACGAGTGCAACAACACTGATACTTTCTGAACCAACTTTCCCTTGCTCTGATCTGATCCCTTTCTCAAATCCTTCCTTCCTAGATACCGGCCCCTCTCTTCTTAATGTCCACTTTCCTTTCTTCGAAATAGAGGAACCAGGGCCTCGGGTCCCTCCCTAAACTGCAAACCCCAGGATTCCATAGGATGTTGAAAGTGGAATAATAGCGCTATAACTGTTTAGTGGGGAAAGGGCCCGAGAGAGGAGGCGGCCGAAGAGTTTTCAGGCTCACCCTCCTTTAAATAAAGAGCAGGGGGCGGGAGAGGGGGAAGAGAGAAAGCAGATGATTATTAGGGCGAGTCAATTAAATTGTTTGGAAACACTGGCAGGCGGAGAAGAAGAAGCCACAGAAGAGGAAAAGGCCCGAGGTTGGGGGAAGGTATGTGTGGAGACAGAAAAGAGTCCCGGGCCTTCACGTTAGAGAGAAAGCCAATTAAATGGGCTTGATAAGCATCTGTATTAGCAACAAGTGCAGCCCAGAGGTCACAAGCAACACTAAGTAAACAGAGGCGGCCGAAGAGGGGAGCTTTTGTGGCGGCCGTGCAGCTGTCCAGCCTCCCATTGTCCGGGCGAAGATTGGGTGCAAGGCCTCCCGCTGTCCCCTCGCCAGCCCGATGCACAAAAACAGCTGGGGATGTTCTGCATGCGTAGGCAAACCTCGTCGCCCCGGCGGAGGCGCTCCCTCGGCGAGGCCTTCTTTTGAGGAAACCCGGGATATTTTTTTTTTTAATTCCCCCGGTCGCCTTCTCTGCCCCCCATCCTCTCCAGTAACAAAGCCAGTCTGTAAAAACCGTTCAGCAAAAGAAGAAGAAGAAGGGCGGGAGGGGGAGAGGAGACGAAAAGAAGAGAAAAGGGGTCCCTGATGGAGAAAGAGAAAGCGCCGTGTCAGACCACAAAAGAAGAGGAAGTGGAAAGGAGAAATAAAAACTGGGAGCAAGAATTATCTTGTTAAACAGAGGTGCTCCCCCGTTCTTTTCTTGCGTTCCCTCTTTTTCTTTCTTTCTCTTTCGCCACCCCCACCTCTCTCTTCCGCCCCTTCTTGTCTTTGTGAAAACTTTTTTTTTAGAGTCTCAGGAGGTAGAATGGATTGGAGAGGTTCCCCTCTCGCCACCCAGAGAAAGTTCAACCCGAGATTTGATGACTTACTTGCAATAATAGGGAGAGGAAAAGCGGAGAAGCGAAGACTCCGGGGTCTGAATCTGCAGGTTATTTATTTCCTGGAGGCAAAAAACATCAATTGAAATAACGGAAGGAAAAGTCAAAACCCAAGTTGCGTTTCCTGGAACCTGATTCAGATTTACTGGGAGGCAAGGGACTAAATCCTCTTTTAGTCTCGACTAGAGTAGACCCATTGAGTGACCTTGGGCGCGTCACACATTCTCAACCCCAGTAAACCCCGTGATAAGTTCACCTTAGGCACGCACAAAAACAACAACATGCTGACTCTCCGTTCAGCATTGGACTGAATGGGTCTACTCGAGCTGGGACTCATCAACAGGAGGCTAATAACCGTTTTTTAAGGTCCACCAGGCTTACTCTAATGCCGCTATGAAGAAAAAAAAAAGTTGCAGTCTTATCTTCCAAGGCAAAAAAAGAAAAGAAAAGAAAAAAGTCAAATCCGGAACACTAAGGAAACAAGAAATATTCTTTTAAAAAAGAGTGATAAAACCTCATGTTGCTTTGTTTATTTATTTATAAAATAAATTTAAACCGATAGCGGAGCCTGGGGGTGGGGGTTGGCAGCACTGTGTGAGTTAGAGAAGCCAGGAGGGAAGAAATCAGTATGCGTGTGCGTTTGTGTGAAGAATGCGCTATGCTCCTTTTTGGCACTTGTGGCTAGACAAGGAATGCGCCCCCTTCCCAACTTTTCTTTTCTTTTCTTCTCCTTTTAATATTTATTTATTTACCGACTTATTGTCTCTCTGAAAACGAAGTGGCTGGGATTCATTCAGACCGGAAACACTCAATTAAGTAGCCCGAGCTCTTTAGGAAACTTTTTAGCATTAAAAAGGGCTTTCTTTAGCAGTTCGGGGAACAGGCGGGGGGTGGGTGGGGAGGGAGAGGACAATCTGCTCGTGCTGAGTCACAAGACGCATCTCTTTCTTTGCGAAAGGACAGGACCAACGTCGCCATTTGCCGTTGTTTCCTTTACAAGTGATCAGAAAATGATGCATATGACACTTGTTTTCTCTCCTTTGATGCCTAAAGGTGGAATTCTAAGAATACTTTCTAGGAAAGAGAAAAAAAAACCCATTTAATTTAATATCCTTTAAGGAGCCATTTTTCTTTCTCCTTCCTCAGCCAAATTTTCCACTTGAGATGAGGGGAGAAGACTTGGCATTTCAAGAGGAGACTCCAAACTCTTCTTTCCTGCTGGATCAGATAAAGAAAATCGGTTTCTCGTTAGAAAGGCTTTTAAGACGAATGTTTCGGCCATAAGTAAACTGCATTTCTGATTTTGACTTGACTGTTTCTGGAAAATGGGAAGATAGGGTTAGAAACCCATAACCTGGGGCGTACAACGTGAACAAGTTTATTGCAAAGTCCCACTCTGTACTGAACGTGTATAAGATTGGTACATGGGAATAAGGGCCACTGACCTCACAAGAATTTATTTATTTAGTTGATTAATATCCCGCCTTTTTCCCAGGATGGGACCCAAAGGCCGCTAACATTTTGTGTTAAAACAAAATACAGTTAAAACAACGCATAATACAAAAAGTTTTTTAAAAAATAGACAAAATTATAACATGAATTGAAAACACTTTTTAAAAAGCGGTTAAAATAGGGTAATAATAGTAAACATAGATAAAAAAAAATATAATTGTTGTGTGACTTCATTTCGCTTGCGACTTACGAAAACCCTAAGGTGGTCCTATTGGGGAACTTTCTTGGGAAGATTTGTTCAGAGACAGTTGACCATTACTTTCCTCTGAGGCTGAGAGGGTGTGACTTGTCCAGGGTCACCCCCGGTTTGCATGGCCGAACAGGGATTCGAGCCCTGGTCTCCATATCATAGTCCAATGTTCAAATCGCTACAGCAGTTGGCTCTGAGGTATAAAATGTCTGTGCATGTATGTGTGTTGTCTTCCTGCTTTCAACTCCCCTATGGCGTCCCCACGAATTTCATAGGGTTTTCTTAGGCAAGAAATACTCCGAGATTATTTTGCCAGTTCCTTCTTTTGAAATATAGCCTACAACACCCACTGTTCATTGGCTGTCCCTAGTCCAAGTACTAACCAGGACTGACCCTGCCCTTAGTGTATTTTGTGTGTCTTCAAGTCGTTTCCGACCTGTGGTGACCCTAAGGCGACCCTATCATGGATGTCTTTTGTGGGAGCTGAGAGGTGTGACGTACCCATGTCACCTAGGTGGTTTCCAAGGCTGAGCGGGGAATCGAACCCTAGTCTCCAGCGTGGAAGTCCGACTCTAGCTCTCTCAGTCCCCTCGAAAATACAATAAGCCGCAATTAAAAGACCTGGTGCAGCTATTAAAACGCAAAGATCTATATAAGTAGAAAGGCAGAAGGTTGGGAGGAAAGCGAGATTTATTTCTGAGTGGCATCAGAGCCTATCAAATCTGGGAAGTGAGAGAGACTAGTCCTCCTCTTGGATGGGAGACCGCCAAGGAGTACAGGTTGGTGCAAGTTGTATTTCCGAGGAAGGCAAGGGCAGGCTACCTCTGGGTGTTCCTTGCCTAAGAAAAGCCTGCGAAATTCATTCGCCCCAAAATCGACAGGCAAATTGAAGGCAAATCCTGCACGTATACACACACACAGATGTGTATAGGATTGTGGTGCAATTGATCCATCGCTCAAATACATACTTTTCTGTCCATTCCCATTCTTCTGCTCCTCACCTTTGACTTCCTAGTGATCTCCATAAAGAGAAAATCCGGTCTTCCCCTACTTCTTGAGAAGTCGAGTTTTATTATAGAAAAACACATTCAGCTTTAAGCATCTTATGTCGTCCTTCTCTTCTCTTCTCTTCCTTCTCGGTCGTCTGCTCTTTATTCCTGCTCCTATTCCCAATGGGACACAGTGCATGATCCCAATTACAAAGCAGAGGAGGAGAAAGACAGGAAATACTGCATATAAAATGTATCTCCATTTGGATGAACTTGGACACAACCCGGCCTGAGTTAAAATTTTAAAGTCCCTCGGATATCAACGGAGTAGTTTTAGGAAAGATCTTAACTTTCTCCTTAAAGTCAATGTGATCTTTGATGCAGATCGCGTCCAACTGAAAGTTACTTCTTCCAATGGTATGCAGGTTAGTGGGCACTTGTGCCTTCAAGTCGACTGTCGATTAATGGAGACCCTATGAATTTCGTAGGGTTTTCCTGAGCTAAGAATACTCAGAGGTAGACTTACACGATCCTCTCTCTGAAACAGTATTGGTTGGCGATCTCAAATCTAAGTACTAACCAAGACAGGCCCTGCTTAGCTTCCAAGGTCAGACTGGACCTTGTCCCTTTAGAGTATTTAGGCATATTTACTCAGAAGTAAGCCCTATTGTCTTAAATGGGTTTGAGTCGCAGCTGGAGGGGAAGCCTAAGAGTGCAATCTTTGTCAGTTTTTTCTCAGCAACCTCACTGAATTCAGTGGAACTTCCTCCTAGTCATCTACGTATAGAATGACAGTCTTCCAATGCAGAGACCTGCAGTCTTACGATTTTAGACTGAAGTGTTCTTGAAAGAGAAGCGACTAATAAAATTATAAAGAATTGGCTCTTAGCGCACCTTTGGGATGCAAAAAAGAAATCCCTGTATGAGGAAGTCATTCTTAATAACATTCCTAATAATTTCTAATATATTGCCAGAACCCAAAGTCACGGGGAGAAATTTGTGGTCAAAATCACCCATTACTGGTGAAGCTGGAGACAATATTGTCAGAAGAACTTTTCAATAAATTGCCTAATTCCCGCGACCCTCCCTTCTTTCCAAACTGCTTAATTTGATTGATTCTCTCTCGCTCGTTCCCCCTTCTCTCATTTCTTCAATCTGAAGCTTTTGAAGACTTTTTTTTTTAAAAAAAATACGTACTAAAAGGCTGTTGTGTCTTGGTTGGATTGCCCTCTAGACTGTGACAGATATAGACACCAGAACAAACAAATTTCGACCCCCTGTCAAGTTGCCCCCCTCCCCCAGAAGTCAGAAACGCTTTGGGAGTTTATCTTTGAGCTTTCCTGCCTTTGAAGTCCTCTCCAAAAGCTCAACTTTTTAAAATCAGGCAACTTTAGTGAATATGATGGATGGCTTCGTTTCAGAAAAGCATCTCCAGCCTTTTCAAAAGCCACATACTGCAGGCGGACTCGCTCCGCGCCCAGAGACGCCTTTAACGCCCCCTTCTTCGGTGTGTCCCCCCTCCCCGATCCTGACGGAAATTCGATTCAAGGGGAACTGAATCTCCTTTTCCATCCCATCCCGACATTGTGTTTGTGAAGTTGTGAACATTAAGGTTGCTTTTCAGTGGCAGAAGTTTTCTTTCAATTCCCTTTTATATTAAAGCCAGACAGCACGACTCTTTGCCTGAGATTTACTCCCAAGTATATAGCATCCACATATTTGCCTACTCGAGAGTAAACCCCAATGGATCCACCGGGAGATAGTCCCAATGGTTTCACAAGGGGAGCAACGGGATCATTGCAATCAATGGGTCAAGCTGTATCACGTTAGCCGAACCCTCGACTGTTGCTTACTCGAGAGGAAGTGACTGAGTGTATTTTTTTATATTCTGTCTTTCTCCCAACGGGTGAATCCAATGATTTATTCAGAAGAAAGGCTCAAAAGAATCCACAAATCTGACCCACTTGCGCTTGGAGGCGCTTCGATTTCCAAAAACGTGCCAGTCAGTGACCATTCTGGATAAGGGATACCGGGGCGGGGGAGCTGTAGTCCTCCAACTAACACTTCCACCTTCTGTGATCCACTTAAGTTCCGTTAATTTCAAGGGATCTCCTCTCGTTGTTTGACTTCATACTTATGGTGACTCTAAGACGACCCTATACAACGGGGTTTTCGGGAGCTGAGAGTGTGTGACGCGCCCAACATCACCCAGTTGGTTTCCGTGGCGAGCCGGGAACCAGTGTCACTATCCATCGTACAAATCACTCCACTACTCTGGCTCTCATGGTCTCCTCCACGTGTAACTAAGTTTCTATACATCCCATAGAGAACTTAAAACTTAGCGAGAGTTTATAGGATTGTTAGTCAACCGCCAGTCCATCACGCTTTTATTAAGGCTCAAGTAGCCGTTGAGGTGTAAAAGTTTCCCTGATTTTTCAGTATGCGGCATTCTTGACTTCGGATCGATCTCCTTGGATTTGAACCGATCTCTCTGCAGTAACCTGCAGTTTTAAATTCCACGGATTTCAAGAGAGAAAAGACATTGGGGGGAAAAAAGATACTTACAGGATCTTATGCACATTTACTTAGAAACAGGTTCCCTTGTGTTCCGTGCAGTCTATCCTGTTTAAGTGGATGGATTCAGGAACTCAACCTTACTGTTGTTCAACATTAGCTGGATCTCACCTTAAGCTCAAGAAGAGAGGTTTCCCAGGCAGGGTGGACTGAGGTTCCCGAGGAAAATTAGTCCACATTTTGATGGTTTAGCTACGGTTTGAACTGCATCCTTCTCAATTAAAAAGCAGAGAAACGGCGGGGTCTGTGGACAGCTGGGTGTAGTAGTTTGAGCGATGGACAACGACTCTGGAGAGCAAGGTTCCAATCCCCGCTCAGACATCGATACCTACCGGGTGATTTGGGGTAAGTCACAGTCTCTCAGCCTCAGAAGAAGCTTAACCCTTCTCTGAACAAATCTTGCCAGGAATATTCCCTTACGAGTTCGCTTTAGAGTCTCCATAAGTCGGAAACGCACAATAAGGCGCACAACAACAATAAATGGCAATATTATTAAAACCCCTAAATATATACACGCATGCTATTTTCTACCGCTGTTGCAGCCTCGCCAGTAGCTGTTCCACCTTTGAAAATAAATTAGCATAATTTGAAGCAGATAAAAAGAAAGGGCGTGGCAAATGAAGACATTTCACCTGTTCTTTGATTGACCTCACCATGCAGTCAACAGATTGTTCCCCTTCTCCCATTGTTGTGCGCCTTGAAGTGGTTTCGTGCTTATGGCCGATCCTAAGGCCAAGAGAGGATTCGAACCCTGGTCTCCCAGAGTCCGAGTCCGAGTCCAAGTCCAGGGCTCAAACATCACCCTGGCTTTCTTCTTCTACTGGTTGGAACGAAAAAATGCCAAACTCGTCGGCGCTGCCAACATTTTAAACAGCGGTGCTCCTGTACTAGCAGAATGCAGAAAGCGGCAAGGGGAATCCCTGCGTCCCAGCCGAAGCCGCACTCCTCGGAAGGCATTAGAGGATCGGAAGGTTTCATCCCCAACAATTAGCTTGTGGGTAAGTGGGCCGGGGAATTTATTCTGGCTTTGAGTCTGACTTTGAAAGGAACTTTCCAAGCAGCTGAACTCTGTCCCCTCAGATAGGCTCAGCTCCTTGGGTAGATCATTTAGAATTCGAACTGAAAGCCGAGAGGGATCCACCCGCCCCATAGACAGAAAAGCCGCTCCTGAGGGATATTTGAACACCTAACAATCGAATAGGTGCCAATAATACCACACGGATCTTGTTTTTCCTCTAATTTTAACTGGATTTTCGAGCTCTTACGTTGTATTATTTAGGGGTTCTAACAGATTTTAAGGTATGTGAGGGCGTGGAGAGGGCTGAGTAGTTTGGATCAGTAATGTTTTAGGGGCCTTTTTTTTGTGGCCCCGAGAGCTACATGGAGCCCACGACCCACATTGTGCCCATCCTTGCCTAAAGTCTGGATAATCGCATAATCGCTAGATTCCTTCAGACTCCTGGCCATTTCCGCACTAGACTGTTGTAGTGCTATTATTCCACTTTCACAATCCTATGGAATCCTTTGAGGCCCCTCCCTAAACTGCAAACCCCAGGATTCCATAGGATGTTGAAAGTGGAATAATAGCACTATAACAGTCTTGTGCGGAAATGACAGCGCGATCTCACTTCGACTCAGATCTGGAAAGTCCTGTCGTTTCTTTTGAAACCAGCTTCGTCCTCGGACTCATCTCCTGGGAAGGCACTGTTCACACTGCTCATTGGAGACAGCGAGAGCCAGCGCCGTCCCATAAAAACAGGAGCAGCCTGCCAGCCAACAGGTGGGTAACCCCGTTCGTATTGGACCCAATTAGATGCCGCCCTGAAGAATGGCCGCTAGCAACTGTGGCAGCCCTGGCCCTTTAAAAAAACACCACCACCATTTAATTAGGGTCAACAACGTTACTTTTCTCTCCTGAACGGCTGGCGGGCTAGTGCGATTAGAACCTTTCCATCCAACTTTTTCTCCAGTGCGACGGAGGGGTGAATGTAGTGGAAGATCTGATGACTTCACGGCGGGCGTACTGGGAAGAAACGTCCGGCCAAATCCGTTAATAGTTACTTCCGAGTAAACACGCTCGGGCCCGGGCTGCGCAGAACGCTAAACAGCAACGCTTGTGAGGACGACTTGCTATTTATACACTGGTATCTCTCCTTCAGGCTGAATTTCTACACCTGCTTTTTTGGGAAGAGAATGTCATGTAAAGTAAAGAGAATTACTTACCCAGCCCATTCTAGTATTACTTCTGAATCGGTGAGCGTAAGAGTGGGTGAGTTACTGAGTTACTACCATATGAATCTCCTTATATCCTCACAACAACCCTGTGAGGTAAGCGGGGCTAAAGTCACTCAGTGCGTTTTTGGCTGAGCGGTGGACTTGGAAGTGGATTTCCTAAACCCAGGTCCAACACTCAACCCACTATACCCCCCTTAGACCATTGTTTTAAACTTTCACGGGAATATGTTCCATTGAACTCAATGGAGCTTTCTTCTGGATGGACATGCATGGATCGCATGTTTAATATCACGGTAATAACAGCCTAGTAAAAGCAAACCTTCTTGATGGCAGTTCCCATCGCCTGCCTACGGATTTGCATCGGAATAAGTTTATTTAGCAGTACAAATACGAAAATTTTAGTTCTAATCAGAAGTGTATAACCCGCTTCACCTAAAGCGTTTTTGGTCCCTTAAGGCTCGGATGGTATACATGTTTATCTAAGTTCCGTTGAGTTCAATTGATCTTACTTCTGAGTAGGCATATATAGGTTTCCACTGCCAGCCTATGGATGTTTACTCCTAAATAGATCCCACTAAATGCCGTAAAGGCACCTGATCCTATCTCATCTTGGAAGCTAAGCAGCGTCAGCCCTGGGTAGTACTTGGATGGGAAACCGCCAATGCATACCAAATACAATAGGGTATGCTTCAGAGAAATGAAAAACCATCTCTGTCTATTCATTTTCGACTAATCGACAGGCGACTTGAAGGCACGTAGGCACGCGCACAAATCCCACGGAAGTCCCTGAAACATTCCCCCAACAGCATAGGACAGCAACTTGAGATGTACTCCACTTTGTTAGACCCTAAGCCACAGTTAGCTGTGGATGGCAATTCCACTCTAAGCCTGCCCTCCTATAGCTTCAGATAAGTAGGAATGCATTGTTAGGGTGTTACAGGAATACCGGAAGAAGTTCGTTGCTACATCTCTCCTCAGCACTGCTTCACCAGTGATGTACTTTATTCCAAGCTTTATTGTAAAAAAAAATCCTTTCCTGCTTAAAATAAAATGAAATCGAGTATTCTGACTAAACCACTCCAAGTATATGTGTATTAATCCTTTCCCTTTTTGGAAAAAAAAAACAAAAACAAAAAACTCCAAAAACCTGGAATCCTTGACACTTTTACTTGCGGACTGACTTGTGGACTTTGTTTTAGTTCAGGTTAGTGTAGTAATTGTGATTGTTGTGTGGCTTCAAGTCATTTCTGAGATATGGCAATCCTAAAGAGAACCTATCTCGTGTTTTTTTTTTCTTGGCAGAATTTATTCAGAAGAGGTTGGCAAGAGCCTTTCTCTGAGGCTGAGAGAGTGTGACTTGCCCAAGCTGAAGCCCCGGGTTTCCACGCATGACTGGGGATTCGAACCCTGGTCTCCAGAGTCGTAGTCCAACGTTTATAACACCACATTGGCTTTCGCTGTTGGAGTTACCAGAGGGAAAACTGGAAAGGGCTTCTGTTCCTTGTGTTGTCGTTTGTGTGCCTCCAAGCCGTTTCGACTTATGGGCCATTTCCGCACTAGCCTGTTATAGCGCGATGATTCCACTTTCAACTCCTCTGAAATCCTGGGGTTTGCAGGATTCGGCCGGCCCCCCCGAAACTGCAAACCCCAGGATTCCAGAGGATGTTGACAGTGGAATCATCGCGCTATAACAGGCTAGTGCGGATGACCCTAAGGTGACCGTATCCGGGGTTCTCTGGTGGTGAAATTGTGCGACACGCCCAAGGTCACCCAGTGGGTTTTTCCATGGTCCAGCGAGGAATGGAACCCTGGTCTCCAAAGTTATAATGCAACGCTCAAACCACCGCACCACATTGGATCTAATGGTTGTAGAAGAGGGAACTTCAGCAAGTATTGGTACTTGGGCCATTTCCGCCCTACACTGTTATAGCGCTATTATTCCACATTTAACATGCTATGGAATTCTGGGGTTTGTAGCTTCCTGAGGCCAAAGAGTATCTGGCTGAGAATTCTAAATGCTTCTCCCTGAACTGCAAACCCCAGGATTCCACAGGATGTTGAAAGTGGAATAATAGCACTATAACAGTGTAGGGCGGAAATGGTCTTGGTTGTCTGACAAGCAATTCCCTTTTCTTCACAACCGCTAAAGAATGCTGGAGCCCTCTCCCAGTTTTCACACTGGCAACCATAGTTGTGGCGATCCTCTTGCCAGAATGATCGATTCCACTGAGGCACATTTCTCAGGATATGTCCAAGCATAGGTTCATCTCTTATTCTTGAAAGTGTGCGTGTGTGTGTTTTGGGGGGAGCTGTACCTCAGAGCATCCGCATAACAGTGTCTGCGGTTGCTCAGAAGCAGGTCCTCTTCTGAGCACTTTCTCCTGAGTAAATAGCCCTGGCATGGCTGTCCCTCTTGAGAGGAAGACTGCCGGATTCCAAGAGGCCTTCACCGCCAGGAAAGGTGGTACAGGGGTTGGAGCTGACAAACGTGAGGACTTCGCCTCCCTTTTCCTCCGGGCCCCCCATCTCTTCCCCGGGACTTCAAAGGGAAGGCCTCCCAGGCCGCGGTCCTTGAACCGGCCCACGATGGGAATTCCAGCTGTTTGCTCGGGAGATCTCGCGGCCAAATTGTGCCATCGCTCCCTCCCCCCAATTCTCTCTCTCTCTGAGAAACGCAACGTTTCACAATGGAAGTCTGCACAACGCCAGACGCTTATCACGGTCACGCACCATTGACAACACCGGGGACCCTACAGAATAAAGGTTGCCAGGTGTCGCTTAATATAAGAGATTTCTCTTATTTCAGGGCTGGAAAAGCTTATAGGGTTGGCAAGTATCCCTTATTAGGAGCGATGTCCTCTACTGGACGGTTGGAAAGCTTTCCTTTTCATATTGGCTATTTCCACCTTATAGTGCTATTATTCCACTTTCAACATCCTATGGGATCCTGGGGTTTGCAGTTTAGGGAGGGGCCTCCATAGAAGGTTGAATTCCATAGGATCCCGTAGGCTGTTGAAAGTGGAATAATAGCACTATAACAACCTAGTGCGGAAATGGCTATTGACTGAACGCGATGCCACAAACCCCCCGTACTTCCAGGTATGAGCCCTGCACAAACGCGTGCACCGCGTCCTTGATGAATGTGGACAACGTGTTAATTTTTGCCGAGAACCACGCGGCTAAGTGAGCCGCAATCAATACTTTCCTTTGCCATTTCGACCGCACACAAAGTTGCTAATAGCCACTTTCCGATTGCCAGCTCTGCACGTCCTGTATCTCGACTGACCGACCCTTATTACTGATTTGAAAACCCGACGGCACCAGCGCTGCGAGAGGAATTAAAGCCCCGAGTAGGTGAAAAAAAGTTTCGCAAAAGCCTCTCGGGAAGGCCCCGGGGCCGACGCAACGCCCCGCCGGGTTGCCGAGGCAGGCTTTTTCTCCCCCGATTGCTATGATTGCCGCCGTTGAGGCTCTTCAGAAGGAGAAGACCTCCTCCCCTCCCTCTCTCCTTTCATTCATTCTGGGACGAAACTTCTCCCCCCTCTCCCTTCCTCCCTTCTCTGCCTCTACCCTCCTCCGGTTTCCCATCGAGGAAAACAAGAGGAGAAAAGTTGCTGCTGAGGAGGTTTTCTGTGAATTCCACGCTGCCCAAGCAGCGGGAACGACGCGTTGGCAACTTTCTGCTTTTGTGGCTGGCAATTCCCCCCTCTCCCCTCTCCCCTCTCCCCTCCCCTCTTAAACCGGCTCCGACGATCGCCGTCCCGCATCCCTGCGTGTCCTCCCGTGCAATTAATAGGCACCAGCATCAAAGACGCCTTGCCCCTGGAAAACAAGAAAGGGGGAGAACGCCCCTCTGTTGTTTCGCTAAGCAGAAACTTTTTCCTTGTCTTCTTTCTTTCTTTCTTTCTTTCTTTCTTTCGCTTGCCAGACTTCAGGTTCCAAAGGAGTCTGATTTCTACGGATCTGCCTCCAACAGATCAGGGGACAGGGGGATTCTGGGGTGGGGAAGAGGAGACACTCGCCCTTCAAGAGCTCAAGTTCATTGACCCCCCCCCCGTCGCGTTCCAGTTCAGCTCTGGCGAGCTTCAATTAATCGATTTTTAAAACTGGAGTCGGTATGAATGCAAGAGCTCCTCTGTTAAGCAGGCTGTCGCTGCTCGAAGCCACGTGAATTTGGCAAGAGTCTGGTTATCGGGAATCTGACATCCCAAAGAAAGTGTTTTGAGGCGGTCAATCCAATGCAACCCCCCCCCCGCGAATTCGCATATACTGGGTGCCCATTCAAGCCTGTACCTGTCTATTCGGAAGCCAGGCCAGCTGAGTGCAATGGGACTCTCCTTTTTGTTGCTATTTGCCCTTAAGTCGATTTTGGTTTATGGCTACCTTGCCCTGAGGCCCTGTCATCCGCTGCCCTGCTCAGGCCTTGCAGACTCAGGGCCATGGCTTTCTTGACTACCTGTAGCCTAGTCTCCCTCTTTCCTGCTGCCTCCCAGTCTACCAAGTCAGTGGAATTTACACTGGGGATAAATAGACATAGGATCACAGGCTAAATTAATCCACTGTTTCCTCAGATATAGGCCCTACTGTGTTCACTGTGGCTTATTGACCTCTACAGTTGTTGGGTACAGCAGCCTTCCAAGTACTGAAGTTGATTGCATTAGGGAACTGATCCTAAAAATGATTAAGCGGGAATAAATCACATTGTTATAATGGCAAGTTACACATTGCAAAGTCTAGTCAGCCTATAAGTACCCTTTCATGGCCATTAGACCTGGGATATGTAAGCAGATTTATTGGATGACATTTCTGACCAGGCAGGTCTCAAAGACTGCAACAAGTAGTAATTTTTTTTACAAAAAGAGATAACAGTTGAATTGTATCTAAAAATTGAAATAAAATGTAATGCATTTGTCTTTTATCACCAGCATGTTAGGTGTAAATAAGCCTCAGCAAAATAAATGTGACTTCTTTGAAAGCAATCTACTAAGACTTCATGGGACATATATTTTCAGAAATCTATCCCAATGTGAGTTATTTTTGAACAGACAGGTTTGTGCTACATTGGCTTGAATCCAACTGCCGCTCTTGACTGGAGTAAACTCATTGAATCAATGGGACTGACTCAAGGGTTACTGACTACAACAGGTCTGCTGTAGTGAGAGTTACAGTGAGACACACCTTGGTTACATCTTATTTGGATCACCCTAATACACTCTACATGGGTTTGTCTTGGTTAGTGGGTCAAAATGTTACAGGCAGATGGGTGACTCCCAGTGGGTTACCCGGAACATACAATTCTCTTGCTACAGCAGCTTTGCTAGTTACTGGTCTCTCTGGACACAAGAACCCCTGCTGGTTATGACCTATAAAGCCCTATTCAGCTTAGATCTAAACTATCTGAAGATAATATCTTCCCATATGAGCCTGCCAAAGTTTTAAGATCTAAAGGGAAGCCTCTCCTCCATCTCCTGGTCATAGGCACCTTTGGTCAGGATTTGTGAAAGGGCCTTTCCTTGTAGCTGCTCAGAGACTGTGAAATTCTCTCCTACAAGAGACTGCATTGGTACTTTCTCTGCTCTTCCTTCTGAGTAGGGGCTGGTTGTTGCAGAAGTTTTTTTTCCTTGAGTGGGGATGCTGTGCTTTTATTCTCACGGTTGAATTTTAAAAGTTTTAAACTGTTTTAATAAGTGCTTTTTTTAATAGGGTGGTTTGTGGTTTTTAAATCTCTTTATTTTGACTAGTTTTAAGACTGTTACTCTATTTTAAGCTGTTTTATGAAGTTCCTAATCTGGTATGGGGAGAAAGGCAGTATATAAATAACAATTAGATTTAGGCCATTGCTTACAAATAAATCTAAGTGAAGGCAGGTCCTATGCAACACTTAGAATCTGAGCCCCAGGTGGAGTTGCCAGGTACCCTTTATTATAAGGAATTTCCTTTATTGGAAAACTTTTCCTTTTACATAAACTGAATAAGATGTCCCTCCCCATATTTCTGGGTGTGGGACCTTTATGTGTCCATTATGGCATTAGTGAAAGTGAAGAATAGGTTCATTTTACAGATAAATACATGACTAAGTTAACTGAAATAAATACTTTCAATTGGTATTTAGGTAGAACACAAGGTAGTGAACAGCTGCTTCCCAACTGTCAGGAGAATTTCAACTGTCCCTTATTGCTATTTTGAAAATCTGGCAACTCTAGTCTCAGGCGAAGACACCAGACAGGTAGGGAGGATCTTCCGGATCATTTTCTCTTGCCTGTTAAGTGAGGGTGCACATCTTTAGATTTTAAACATGGACTATATTGCACAGCCACATACACATTGTGCATGAAGAAAAATTGGGAAAGAAGACCCACAATTAAATGAATCTCTGATATCCAGGATTTCATACTTGGCTCAGTGGGGCCTGTGCCCCTGTTCTACACTCTAAAAAGAGACAAAAGGAGTCCAATTGGTTTGAGTTTCTGCTCAAACAAAATTGCTGGGAGCACAGTGAACCAACTACCAGTGTAAATCGGTCTCACTCACAGATCGGTACAGCAGGATGTACGAAACTTACAACTTTAGTTAGTTTATGGAACTCGCTGGAAAACTTGCAACAGTTAGAAACACTTCTGCTGGAAGATACCCCTTCAACACTCTTCCAGGGCATAAGGTTTTAAAACACTGTAGGCCCTTATAATTCAAAAAGTACTCAATGAGTTCTACCTAGGAGCAGTTTGGTACTGAAGCATGGAAAACTAATGAACCTAGGGTCCTCATGTAACTACACAGTTTGCAGCAACTCCATTATTATTTATATTGGTACCTACTGCAGTATCCTAAACACCTGAGCCAGACTACATCTAGATGGCCAGGTTACAGGCTATATTCAGAGGAAGGAACCGGTAAAACCTGGCACCTTTGAACATTCCTTGCCTAAGAAAACCCTGTGAGATTGGTGGGGGTACCCAAAAGTTGACAGGCCACCTGAAGGCATATACACAGTGGCTCAAAGAAATAGTGGTACCACTAAGATGAACACTAGTCATTCTTTGCCTCAAATTTTAGTAGGACTGGCATTTTCCTTGGGGATAATTTGGAAAATTATGATTTTATCTCACTACCAATGCTGCAGTTGGTGTGATGATTTGAGTGTTGGGCCACAACTGCGGAGAGGAGTCTTTGAATCCTAGTTTCAGCCATTGAGACTCATGGGGTGACCTTGAGTAAGTCACATTCTCTCAGCCTCAGAAGCCTTTGGAACAAATCTTGCAAAGAAAAACCCATAATAGGGTCGCATTAGGATCACTATAAGTTGGAAATGACTTGAAGGCCCACAATAATGCTACTACTACTAGGAAGGTGCCGAAATTAGGTTAGGAAAGGGGTGTTGGGCAGTCAACTCACTCTGTTCTTCCAGATTTTGGAACCATTTCACAGATATTCATGTCAAGAGATCAGCTTTCTGGGGACAAATCTTTCTTCTGTGTCTTCTTTATGGAAGTAAGCTGCTGTGCCTCAGAAGAAATGGTCACTGGACCATCCCTGTACAAAAATAAATCCAAGGTTTTGGCTCAAATGAGTATAAGGAAATAGACAAGGGAAACAGGTCACTCCTGTCAGTCAAGTATAAATAAAATGTCCTACACCCCTAATTTAGACATATTTATTCGAAAGTTAAGAAGACTTGCTTCCAAATTCAGGGCTAAGAAACGGTGGGTTGGGTCCAGATTAAGCCACACTTAAAGATGCAGTGAAAGCAATGGAACTTTAGTTAGTCACAATCCTGTCACTGAGAGAGCCAACATAGTGGTTTGAGTGTTGGGTTGGGACCCTGGGACACCAGGGTTCGAATCTCTGCTCAGTCAGGGAAACCCAACTTGGGCAAGTCACACTCTTTCTTTTTTTTTTAATTCAAATTAAAAGAAATCAAATCGTTCAATTTCACATCCGTTTACAATGTTTGCATTTTACAAAGTATTATTTACAAATAATAAAGATAATAGGTATTGTTATACAGACCCCTTCTCAGATTTTTTATATTCAATGACCTAACTAATTTAGGGTCTGGTGTATTTGTATCCCCTAACCCTTCTCTTGTCACTTCTTTACTTACTCTAGGGTAGGTCTAGCCTATTTGAAAGAAGCTCCCAAGTTTCTCTTCGATCCCCTAAATCTCTAACAGCTTTCTTGCCTCTTGTGGTATTGTTTTATCACGCTCTTGTAATTGCAAGGAAGGCAATGGCAACCCCCTTCCTCTGAACAAATTCTGCCAAGAAAACCACTGGACAGGTTCCCCTTAGGGTCCTCATAATTCAGAAACAGTTGAAGGCATGAAAGAACAACTAATCTGATTATTCCACAGAGTCTGCTCTAGGTACTGGTTGCACGTAGTTGGACTAGATGGCCCTTGTGATCTCTTCCATCTCTATGATTCTGTGACTCATGTCATTTCTGCACTAGCCCCTCCCTAAACTGCAACCCCCAGGATTCCATAGGATGTTGAAAGTGGAATAATAGCACTATAACAGTCTAGTGCAGAAATGGCCTCAGTCTGGAACTAGTCCAAAGAAGGGGTGCCTCCAAAGAGGGTACCTCTGAATTTCTGCACCTGAACGAAGTGAAAAGGATCCTCTCCAAAAAGTAGGGGCAGGCTGAACAGGGGCATCCCACTGGATGTTTACTCCTATCCCAAATACTCCACTTGGACTTCATCTAGAGTTTGAATTATAGTCTTTGGAGGGTTCTAGTGGCATCTTAAGTATGACAGGGTCAGCAGTGTGATGCGGCAGCCAAGAAAGCCAAATGCGATTCTTGGTTGCATGAATAGGAGTGTGGTGTCTAGATCAATGGAAGTAACAATACCACTCTATTCTGCTTTGGTTAGACCTCATATGGAGTACTGTGTCTAGTACTGGGCACCTCATTTCAAGAAGGATATGGACAAGCTGGAGCGCGTCCAGAGGAGGGCGACCAAAATGGTGAAGGGTCTGGAAGCCATGCCCTATGAGGAGCAGGCTTCTGGAGCCGGATATGATTAGTCTGCAGAAAAGAAAGTTAAGAGGGGACATGATAGCCATGTTTAAATATTTGAAGGGATATCATGTCCAGGAGGGAGCGGGGTTGTTTTTTGCTGTTCCAGAGACTAGGACAAGGAGCAATGGATTCAAACCGCAGGAAAAGAGATTCCAGCTAAACCTCAGGAAGAACTTCCTGAAGAGCAGGGTTGTTTGGCAATGGAATCTGCTGCCTCCGATTGCGGTGGAGTCTTCTTCTTTGGAGGTTTTTAAGCAGAGGCTGGGTGGCCATCTTTTGGGAGTGCTTTGATGTGGGTTCCTGTATGGCAGGGGGTTGGACTGGATGGCCCCTGTGGTCTCTTCCAATTCTGTGATGCTATGCCTCTATGAGGGTGCAATGGTCTGAGTGCTGGACTAAGATACCGGGAATCCCCGCTCAGCCATGAAAGCCCCCAGGATGACCTTGGGGAAGTTATACTCTTTCTGCCCCAGAGGAAGGCAACAGGGAACATCCATTGAATAAACCGAGTAAACAAACCAACAACAACCTCGCATAGGGTTACCCTATGTTGGAGTCTACTCGAAGGTGCATAACAGAAACGAGCTGCGGTAATTCCGACACGCAGGAACCTCTGCGCCAGAATAAATTCGTTAGATATTAAGATGCAATAAGACGCTTCACTTTTTTTTTTTTAAAGGGCTTATTTTACTTGGAAGTCAGCCGCGCAGCCTTCGAGCCAGACGCTGCTGCTTCCAGACAATGAGCGTAGGGTGAGGACCGGGCAGGCCTCCAGCGACCCACTAGCAGCCCTGGGAGCGCCAGGCTGGTCTTCCAGCACGCTTAGCGGTCATCCCGCCGCGCCGGCTTTGGAAGGAGCGCTTGGCCTGGGCTCAAAGGCTCGCCCGGACCAGGCGATTTCACGCGCGGCGGGAGGAAATTGGCAGCCGCTCCCAGGTAGGCGTCGCTGCGGTTTACCAAGGTGTTTATAGAGCTCAACGGACGAGAGTTCCAGCCGCCTGGTTTAATTGTTTCTGTCGATGGCATTCGTCCATACCGAGGCGATGGACACCTTTCCGCACTAGCCTGTTATAGCGCGATGATTCCACTTTCAACCTCCTCTGGAATCCTGGGGTTTGCAGTTTCGGGAGGGGCCGGCCGGCCCCTCCCGAAACTGCAAACCCCAGGATTCCAGAGGAGGTTGAAAGTGGAATCATCGCGCTATAACAGGCTAGTGCGGAAATGGCCCTTGTTTTTCAGGCGCGCTGCCCCTCTTCCAAAGGCGCTTAGTTCTGGCCTCTGAACCTTGTGCAGGGGCGGAGAGGGGACTGAGGAAAGTAAGAAGGCTACCTCCACGACATTAAGCCAGGAATCGAGTTAAAAGGTGAAAATGACTTGATGACCTTGGTGTGTAAAATTACACGGCTCGCCTTAAGCGAAGGAAAGGCTGGAGCTCAGCGGCAGAGCCGTCTCAGGCGTGCGAAAGATGTTAAGTTGATTTCCTTACATTTCCAGGTAGCGGGGAGGAGAGGGGGGACCTTCTCTCTGAAATCCTGGCGAGCTGGTTATCAGTCGCTGAATTAGGAAGACCAGTGGGCCAATTCGGTATAAAATAGCTTTTTAGGGCCAGGAAAAGTGGCGGGTTACAGACCACGCGACGTTTTTAACCTGGCCAGGTTCCACTGCAGGGTTTCTCCTAGAAAATAGCGAAAATAGCTCCCGTTCCTATGAATCAGTTACAGCATATTCTTAGGCATGTCTACTCATAAATAATTTGTACTGGGTTTAATAAACGTATCCCACGCAAAGGATTGCAGTCTTGCAGCCATGTCTTAAATAGGTTTTAGTTTCATTAATTGTTTTAATGAAATGAAACACAAGGGAAGGGGCCTCGCTCAGTGTTATTACTATTTTATTGATTTATATCTCACATTTTGCCCAGAACTAAGACTGAAGGCAGCTTACATGTGTTAAAACAGATTATCAGTAACACTACAAGTAAAACATACAGGGAGTTATTAAAAGGTACCTATCTGTAGTACTGAAATACTTTAAAAATATCATTTAAAATATAAGAGAATCAGTAGATCATTGAAATGCTTGCTGCCAGTTTAACCAAGCTTTCTGGAATGAAAACGCTTTCATTTGTCAACAGTAGTAATGCAAGGATGGATTCCAGTTTGACCTCCCTAGGAAGTGAGTTCCAGAGCCTTCCAGCAACCACCTAGAAGGCCTTCTCTCATAGACCAAAGCAAATGTTGTGAGAATGGTAAAACCAAGGCCATTTCCGCACTATGCTCTTATAGTGCGATTATTCCACTTTCAACGTCCTATGGAATCCTGGGGTTTGCAGTTTTGGGAGGGGCCAGCCAGCCCCTCCCAAAACTGCAAATCCCAGGATTCATTAGGATGTTGAAAGTGGAATAATCGCGCTATAAGAGTGTAGTATGGAAATGGCCCAAGAAAAGGCCTTTAAGACCTCATTGCTCAAACAGGTTTATATGAGAAGATATAGACCTTCAGACAGCCTACAATCCAAGCTATGCATGGCTTTGTAGGTCATAATGTACTCGAATTGCACTCAGAAACTGCAGTGGAGCTGTTATAACAAGGGAGTCACATTCTCCCTGTAACTAGCCCCAGTAAACAGTCTGGCTTTCTCACTGGCCCCTGGCATTTTTCAGAGGCAGTCTCATATAGAGTGTGTTAACTAAAACAGAATATGACTAAGCCTTTGTCACCATAGCCAGATCAGACATCTCCATGGAGGAGTGCTACTGGAACCATGCTTTAAACTGTGGCACTGAACTCCTGACTACTGCTGAAACCTGAGCATCTGTGCTCAGGGCTGAATTCTGGAGTACACCCAAATTGTCAGCCGGTGTCTTTTTGTGGTATTGCAGCCTTGTTGAGCCCATATTTAATCCCTGTACTGTCTTTTTACCAAGGAGGGTCATTTTTGTCTAACCTGAATTAAGCTTCAATTTGCCTTCGTCCAAATATATTTTTCAATACGGAAATGGGTTTAGAATGGAAACAGTTCTAATTTATTAGAGAAATGAACTTTATTTAGTAGTGGGGCATGTTCATTATATGCTAAGGGTCCTGCCCCCACCAGCTCCAGGAAGGGCTGGGAAAGACATCTGTTTACAGCCCTGGAGAGTCATTGCCATTCAGGACTAGATAAGACAGAGCAAGATAGATTTCAGGCTGTAACCCTGTATCCATCTATCTGGAATCAAGCTCCATTTAACTCAGTGGGACTTACCTCTGAGCAGATATGTGTAAGATTGTACTGTAACAGTATGCTTGTTATTTTCCTAGGTAAATATTCTCTGTATGTGTGTGCATGCCTGCCTGCCTTCAAGTTACCTGCTGATTTAAGGTGATACCATGAATTTCATAGGGTTTTCTTAGGCAAGGGAAACTCAGAGGTGGGTTTTCCAGGTCCTTCTTCTGAAATAAAGCCTACAGCACCTGGTAGTCATTGAAACTCTCCTATCCAAGTACTAACCAAGCTCAGACAGGAACTGACACCTGTGTCTGAAGGTTCATAATGATGATTACAGTATTAATCTCTAAAGCGTATGGTCCTCATTCCCATGACTTGAAGTTGTCAGAATAGACAAGCTTTTTCCCATCACTCTATCTCCACTGGAGGAGAAGATTCTCCTCTTGTAGAGTTGCTGAACGAACATCAGTTCAAGGGCCATTAGCCTTCCTAGAAACATCCTGGTTGACAATTAAAAGCTTCATAACATTTGCTGTGAAAACCACTCAGATACCTGAAAAATGAACAGACGTGTTATGACATGAGCTTATAGATACAGGTCCACTTCAGCAGAGGCAGCAGGGTTGGCCTCCATACACCCCTTACTCTCAGTTGCTTGGGGTGAGGTTATTGTAAGCCATGACTATGAGGTCAGAGAACAGTGCAATGCAAAGAAATGTGAACATTCTGTCAGAGCTAACATCTATGTAGATTAAGCAGCAACACTTCATAGGAGATGACACAATTGATTTAGCACTGCTGAGTATTTGCATATTTTTCTTGGCATGCCTATTTAGGTATTAGTGGGACCAGTACCTTCCAAATACAGGTTCTCAGTCTTCTGAAAAGATGAAGAGGGCCTCTATTCCTTCCACTATTTTCAAGAGTGGACAGGGCCTGGATATAATCATGTAGCCTGTAGATTATATATGATTCACATTTTTGCTTTAACATCTGGGCATGTATGATGATGTGGTCACTGGGCAAAGGGATTAAGGAGAAAAAAAATCTGCTGCAACCCTCATTTCTAAAAAGTCCTTTGGTTCTTTGCTCTACACCTTGCCTCTGTTGTCACTCTCTTGGATCGTTTAAATAAAAATTGTTCAGTTTTCACAGAGATCTGCATAGAGGGCAACATATTCAAAAATGTATACTTTTCTCCTTATATACCAAATCCTCTTTCTAATGAGTCAGTTCTTATGTGATATCTTAAGAATCTGAGCCAGTGTGGTCTAGTGTAATGAGTCTGGGAGACCTGGGGCTCATTCACACACCACATACAGTGCTACATTCTACTTTAACTTCCATAGCAACGACCCATGAAATCCTGCGATGTGCAGTGTATGGAGGGACATTTAGAATTCTCTGCCTCACCAAACCACAGACCCCCTGGGCCCCACAGGATGGAACCATAGTAGTTAACCTGAACTTATAGCACTAGAATTGTGTAGTGTGTAATAGGCTCCAGGATTCAAATCCCTACTCAACCGTGGATACCCAGGGGGTGACCTTGAGCAACTCAAGCTCTCTCAGCCTCAGAGGAAGCAATGGCAACCCCATTCTGAACAAATCCTACCAACCACAAAAACGGTGGTTGAGTCTCCATAAATCAGAAACGACTTGCAGGCACACAACAACGACAAACCTAAGAAACTGGTGTGACTTTGCTACTTGAGCAGTGTGCCACACAGCCCGCTTCCTTACAAGAAAGCCCCTGACACTTAGACCATTTCCGCAGTAGGCTGCTCTAGTGCTATTATTCCACTTTCAACATCCTATGGAATCCTGGGCTTTGCATTTAGGGAGACGCGTCAAAGACCTCTAAGGACCTCCCTAAACTGCAAACCCGAGGATTCCATAGGATGTTGAAAGTGGAATAATAGCATTATAACAGGCTAGTGCGGAACTGGCCAAAGTCGCGACAGGGGGTTCCTCGGTACCCCGCCAACTGGATGCTGCGGAGCGAAGAGGAACAAAGCAGACAGTTGCAAATACGCAGCACCTGAAGAAACACGTGGCGAGATACTCATTAACCTATATTTTGGCGGAGCTGGAAGTTAACTTTCTCTTCCCCCTTCTTTTCCGCTTTTACATCTGTGGGAGTGGAGGCGCCCTCTTCTTGGCACTTATTTTTTATCAACTGAAATGAGGAGGAGGTGGAGGAGAAGCCGATCCCGTTTCTTATGAAGAGTTATGGCAGAAGGGATGAGCGTAACAGATCTCGGGTGTACGTGTGTTTTTCCAAGGAGAAAAATTTGCTGCTCCAAATTTCCGACATTTCTTCAGGCGGGTCGCCTATCCCTGGGCAGATATCCAGCAGGTCAAAGCTTTTTGCTGCGGAATCATTGCCCTGCTGGGAAAAGAGAACTTGAATCTACAACATTTCTTCTCACGAAGCAGGTTAAAGGGACAGAATAGAATCATAAAAGGCGGCGGGGGGCGAGGAAAGCGAATCGCAAAGTCCCATCCGTCCTGTTTGCCTGCATTATAATCTCTTTATAATCCTCCGAGTCTTGTAAAGTAGGGGAATATCCCCATGCCACCTCTAGCAGGCTGGGCACTGGCTTAGGCGGTGTGTTTTATTTACATAAGGTCGTTTGGTTAGTGCATGGCAGAAACGAGATTTCAACGAGAAATCCTGAGCAGCTACACTTCTGTTGTGTGAAGAATCCTTGGTTTTTCAGGACTTCTGGGTTTAAACTTCCAGACTTCAACCAGCATGACCAATGGAGAAAGACTGTGGTAGCTGTAGTCTTAAAAATCTAACACACCAGTGGTTACCAACTCAGTGGGGCTCATTGTGCTCTATATTCCTCTGCTGCTAGACCACATACATGGTTTAAAAATATATTAGTGAATTATATGAATTCGCTTCAGTTACATATCATTAAAAATGATGGGAAGGCTTTGTCATTGTTACATTGTATTTCAGGAAAGGGGGGATATCATGCGGGCCTCTGAGTGTTGTTGAACTACAAGTTCCCATAGCTATCCATTGCTATTGGCTAATAGTGAGGAATGTTGGGAGTTGCAGTCCACCAAATATCTGGACAACTGTATGATTCCTATCTCCATTCTAGAACTTCCCTGTTCCTTTAATACTTTCATGACACATTATGCATTCAAGGGTTGTGGCTCTTCCTAAGTTTAGAGTTGCAAAGAAGGCAACTGCTTCAAATGGTAAATTTCTGTCTTCCATGTATCCTGCCACAACTTGGTTCTCATTTGCTAGAGTGAGCCAGAGCAGACCCAATGAATCAATAGCTGAATTGTTAAGTCAAAACTTATATGACTAGTGGTTATTTATAAAGCATAAGAAGAGCTATAATGGATCAGACCAAAGGCCTATCTCATTTAGTGTTCCATTCATACCACAGATGATCAGTTGCCTATAGGAAGCCTACTAGTGGGACATGAATACAGTTGCATCCTCCATCTCATGTTCCCTAGCAATTGGTGCACAGGCATATGTTACCTCTGATATGGGAGATTACATTGCCATAGTTACAACTACCTACCAACGGCCCTAATCCTGTGAATTTACCCTTTTAAAACTATTCAAATGGGCAATCATTACTGCATTCTGCAGCAGTGAATTCTTACCAAAACAAAGGCATTAATAGTGAGAATAAATGAGACTGCTTTACAACTAAAAAGAGATCTAATACAATATTCATATTTAATCACTGAGGGGCCTTTGAGGCCCCTCCCTAAACTGCAAAACCTAGGATTCCATAGAATATTGAAAGTGGAATAATAGCATTAGAATAGTCTTGTGCAGTTCTACCATTGACTGCAAGGAGTGCTGGACTCCATCTGTGAATGGACTGAAATGTTTCTCTTCTATGTACCATCAATAAAGCTTATTCTATTAGCAGTCAAAAAACCCATGGAGATGCCTGGAACAACATGTAATTTTGGGGGAAGACACAGGCATTCCCTCTTCTGCCATGTTTTGGTTGAACACTACCTTGTTAAAATGGAAAAATGGAAGGAAGGGCAGATATGACTTGCATCTTTGACTCTCTGAAGCAAGGGTGGAGGCTAACAGAACAATTTGTGATTTTTGATTGAGAACTGCTAGAAGAAGGAATGCTGAGCTAGGTAGCTGAGATGTAGAAACAAATGTGTGTACTGAAGGTATGAGCTTCTGAAAAACTGCTCATGTCTTAGAGGGTTTTTTTGTGAGGGGGCAATGGATGCGATACAAGTTAATTATGAACCTTCAGATAGAATGCTACAGTATGTCCTTCATCCTCATGCCTTCTACACTGAATTACCACATGGATTTTTTTTTCTGCATTGAGACAGCACAGTCTTGTGGCATCTTTAGGAGAACAATGGTAGGGGGTGAGAACCAGAGCAAAAAGGGATACTGATTGCTGTCTAGATACAACCTGCTACACTATGACTATATACTTAGCATTTGAACATTTCACCCCATGCATCTCAAGAAATGGATAATAACTCACAAAATATCATGCTATAATAAATCTTATAGTCTCAAAAATGTCACAGGATTCCCTTGTTTTGCTGGTAGAAATGAATGTAGCTGCCCCTCTGAAAACTTCTGCATTGAGTTGCAGCACATCTGATTAAGCTGAAAATTGAAAGACTAGCACCCATTCAAGCGACCACACATGCTTTTCAAGCAAATTCCATTCTGCAACATGCAAAAAAAATACATTAAATTAATCTAATGCAGAATAAGCTCAGATGACATGTGACTTTCATTTTATTTCCAGTGCTCTCAGCAGTACCAAAACTGTAGTGCCTCTTCTTCTTTCCCATTGCAATCTCCATCAGGTAGAGGAAGATCGATATAAGACTGGCAAAACAGAAAAAGGCCATAGATAGACAGAGAGACAGACAGACAAATAGCTATTTGCTGTTTTGCTAATATATTTTATAGTTATTTAATATTAAAATGGGAAAAGGGAAAAGGGAAAGAAAACATGCAGTCTTTCTACAATGGATTCAGCTTTCTCCTTCTCTAGCATTTGTACAAAAGGAACCCTGAGTCCCCGCTTCCACTAAAATCGGGTGTATTCACGGCAATATGATGGCAGGCTCCTTACCTAAAATGTCTCAGTACCATACAGCATAAGGATTGGTGTGTAGTCCCAGTGGGACTCTGACTTGCTATTTTGGGTTAGCTGAAGGCTTAAATGTACTCAGAGGTGATGTATTGAAATCAATGTGACATGTTAATTATGACAGAGTTATGTTCCATTGATGTTGGTGTCTCTCTTCTAAGTATGACTTTAAGTCTGGATCCAGCCATTTGAGATAGGGTCCCTATGTGGGTAGCTGAAATTATAATTTGGAGAAAGGTTGGGATAGGCTTTCAATCGAATTATCCTAACTTGTATTTACTTTCAAAAGTCATAGACATAGCTTAATCCACATGTCTCAAAAATATTGTTAGGGTTATGTATTATCGTGTATGGATGCTGTTTTGGAACTCTCATCCTAGACAGTTATATTGGCACCTTCCTTGATATCCCTTCTGGGCTTAGTAAAGCCATTTTTTGTTTCAGCAAGTCTTTGAGGGCAGGCTGCTTGGGGATAAAAGGCCTTTCATCTGCTCTGTTCTTAATATTTGTTGCTCTTCTTTTTAATGGTTATGCTTTTAACTGCTTTTAATTTTATTGATAGTTGAATTATATATGAACCAGCATGGTGGATTGGTTTGAGCATGGTACTTCAGCCCTGGAGACTAGGCTTTGATTCCCTGCTTAGCCATGGAAATCCACCGGGTGACCCTCGGCGTGTCACACATTCCCCAGAAAACCCTGTGATAAGTTTGCCTTAGAGGTACTGTCAATTGGAAATGATTTGGACACACACAACAACAACAGTAATTTTTGTAGTGCTGTCTCTGTTCTAATTTTTGTAAACTGCTTTGATTTCCAGATTAGGGAAAAGGCAGAATAATAGACGAACAAACAACAAACAATAATGTGGGAAAGTGATGGATAATTAGTGGTTTAGTATTCATTCATGAAAGTTAAGGCTGACATTGTTAAGGTACTTAAGAATCAGCATTTCCAATGTTAATGGGAAATGTCTGAAATTAAACTTGAATTCCAAAACTTTGCCCAGTTTGTGCAAAACTTCAGTTCTACCAAGTACAGGCAGAAAAACAACAAGAAGAAGAAAAGCAAACAATCAGGCACTTGAAACTCATAAGCACATAAAAGTACAGAAGGGTAAACCTCAAACTATTTAGGCCATGCTTTAATAGATACTGAGACTGACAGATTTATGATTGCTTACAGTTAATCCATATCTTGGCTAGCACAGTGCACTTCATCAGATATTGGAAGCTTTCTCTCAATAAGTCTATTTGGGCACAGAGGAAAAGAGGAGTAAGCTGTATGGTTGTATGATGGTTAAACATGAAAAACAGTATGCACCAATTCTATGTAAATCTTAAAAGAACAAGAAAAGCAACTCTTCATAACAGCACTAATTGCCATGGTAATCTTTATTACTGGTTGCTGCAACAGATTAACATGACAAGCCCCTGGAAGATACGCCACGCTATCAAATTCCCCATCTGATAAGGCTGCTGTCTTCATTTGTATGAGCAGGACATTTATGGTGTTTTTCATGTGAGCAGAAGCTTTGTGTGCCATCAGAAGGAATCTCAATAAATCAAACCAGTAGCTTCATCTTCTGGTGAACATGTAAGAAACTCCTCTCCGCAAAAAAACAAAAAACAAAACAAAACAAAAAACAGAAACAAAACAAAAAACACAAAAAACAAACGAAAAAACACCAACAGACAGCTTGAGGAGAGAAGAGAAATCACATTTAAAAGGCAAATCACAACCCTGAAAGTTCTGTAGGCATTATTTATCTTTTTTTTTTTTTTTGGGGGGGGGAGGATATTTACTTCAGGGTAGTGTTGGTTGGAAGGACTATGTCGCATAGTAGAGAATCTCCTGTGCTGTTAATGGCTGTATAGAACAGGAATTTAAGCAGGTATTCTTGCAGAACACCAAGAACCTGTGTTTCTCCAGTCCCCCCTTCATCACCCTCTCAATACTGTTGCTAGTAAAAAGACAAACTTCCAGCTAGACAAAGTGTGAGGAGAAAGCCATGGGGAAAACTGTGCAGAATTTTTTTTTGAAAAAAACTTTGTCTTAGTTCTATTTGGAGTCTGCTACTTTCTATTTACTTGTAGTTTTAGAGGACCCCACAGAGGACATTTAAATAGAAGAAATCTTGTTTGTTAATCTGTACTGTGTGAAAATCAAAACTGCGTTCATTTGATAATGCTGAGATGCCTTTTGGGTTTATTTTTCAAAAAGGACTGCACATATTACTTGTCCTTTGTTCTTGTTTAACTTTCTCATTATTATTTCCCAAGACAATACAGAGAATATGCAAAATATAATTATATACAAAATGAATGTAAAACAGGCTTCAAACTGGCAGGAGCAGCTTTCCATCGCAGCAGGGCAACAATTCTTACAACAAACTAGACTCCCCCTCTCACTGGTAATACTTACCATGGGGTGGGAAGCAAGCAAATATGGACAGGCTTTGGAAGGCTAAAGTTTAAAGAATAGAGGATCCCTTCCCCAAAAGATATCCAAGAATAGATACTGAGAAGAGTTATTTTTGGACTGTAGCTCCCAGAATTCCCTAGCCTTGGAATATTCTGGGAACTAGGGCGTTTTGAACGGTGTAGATCCTAAGAGTAGCTTTTCTAAGCTTTTTATAACATACAGTCATAAAAATCACAGTACAGTGGGCCTGCAATATCCACTAGGGTTTAGTTCCAGTACCTTCTGTGGATACCAACATTCGTGAATGCTGAAGTACCATTAATACACAACGATGTACTAAAATGGCTTCCCATATATAAAATGGCAAAATCAGAGTTTGTTTTTTGGCATTTTTTGGCATTTTCAAGGCATGGTTGTTTGAATTTGTGGATACAGAATCTGTGGATATGGAGGACTGACTGTACTGTTAAGTAGGCTGACTGTATTGTTAAGTATTTGTAGTTCAGATTCAACGGCCACATCATGCATATAAGTGGGATGCCTCAGTGGTTTCTAAAACTTCTGGGCACCTTAATATGTTCTGTGTGATTCAAATGATATCTGGTTTCATTGATTCAGCCATGATAGCTGGTGACTTCTGTATCAGTGAAGCAGTGATACCATGCTAGGTTTTAGTTCAAACAGTAAAGGAGCAATCCCATGAGCTGAATCCAACCCTTAAATAGTTTCAATACTTTGGATAGCCATTTTAAGGTTCAAACTAAAACATAAAGCTGATTCAACATACTACTGACATGGATGTTACCATATACCACTACTATTCAACATTTATGTTCAGTGAAGTAATTTTTTTAACTCCAGAGTCAGCATAGTGTAGTGGTTTGAGCATTGGATTACAGACTGTGAAGATCAGAGTTTGATTCCCTGCTTGGCCATGAATACCGACTGGATGACCTTGGGTGCATCACACATTCTCAGACCCAGAAAAGTCCATGATACATTCGTCTTAGGGTCTCCATAAGTAGGAAATGACTTAATGGCACACAACAACAACAAAGTACAAGCTCCATTCTTCCTCATGAAGTGTGTGAAGAGTGGTAAACCTTGCCAACATAATCTTACCTCCTTGGACTGCTGAGCATTCATGGAATATGGGTTTTGAGTGGGCAAAAAGAAGGCTATGGCATACAGGGTAAAGACATCAAAGACTGCTTTGAAAGCTTGTCTGGGCATTCCTACATGTAAAATATTTCCCGCATAAGGAATGGCAGCATATTGGAGTTTCAGATTTTTCTTTGATATGCCAGTCTCTGTATACATGCCCAGAGAGTTGTTGATGTGGGAGAGCATGCATTTCCCCTGCCAGTGAGGTAGCCAGTGATGCTGGTGAATATCATCTGGCTTTTATCCAAAATCTTCTATAAAATAGGGAAGATAAAATTGGAAGAGCTTTAATGTCCCAGGTAGGTTGTTATCATGGGCCTAAATACTCTAAAGGCACTCAGATCACCTCTGAACTTGGACAGCCCTGGTGTTAGTACTTGGATGGGAGACTGCTAATAAATATCAGTTCTTGTAGGCTATATTTCAGAGGAAGGAATTGATGAAATGACCTCTGAACACTCCTTTCCTAAGAAAATCCTAGGAGGTTCATGGGGGTCACCATAAATGACCAGGAACATGAAGGCACATACTCACAAAGATAATTATCAATCTAAGGAACTCAATTGGATTCTTTTGCTGTTCCATAATACTGTACCCAAATTGTTCCAAAAGTTCTAGAAGCTCTCTTAATATTTATTGCAGTAACATATTATATGGTCCTGAATGCACTGAAAGTTCTCTGAAATCAATGAAAATGGGGAAAATACCAAGAGAAATGGGGAGTAATTTTCTGTCAAATATTACTATGCTGTGTCTCTACTCCATATTTCAGGCAAAGAAGGAAATGTCAGTGGGGTAAAAGACATCAAGGCAGGTGGTGCAGAGGAGCCCTGGTGAAAGTAGGAAGGATTGAAAAGATACATGTGAGTTATCAGGAGATCACACCGGAATTCTATCAGAAATACCTCCTCCCAATTCATCACTGAGCAATAGCTACCAACAAAATATCAGGGAAATTCTGATCCAATATGTAACCAACTTTTATTCACTGAATAGGACCTATAAATACTAACTCGCCCACTTCTCCTCCATGCTAAAGCTTTCTCTCACAGGGCCTGCCTAAATAGCATCCAGGTTATTTTACTGTCAGTCACAGTGTATGTGCATGGAAAGGAAGTATCTCGCTGTGTTCCCCCTCAAAATGTGAATTGACAGCATGTAGGGGTGTTGAAAATGTACACGTCTTGCAAAAAAGGAAAAAAAATGTTTGAGATGACTGAAGGGTGCTCTCACAGGTTTAATTTTTCTGAAGGGGATGATGCTTTTAAAAGTTTTGGGTACACAGCCTTATCCAAAGGAGTCGGAAGTTGTAGAGTCTTTCATTAGTTTAAGAAAAAAAAGGAGGAGAAGAAGCAGCAAAATGATTCTAAATGAGATAAACAATAGCAGTTTTAGAAAGATCACCTGTTTCATTATAGTCATCCCTTGGAGATATTAAATACACTTACTTTGCAGCCTTAATTGCCTCAGGATGAGGCAATTCTGTATATCTTTTTAGAACCATTAATAACCTACTTCACCTGATTGCAGCAAGTGTTTTATCAGAAGAATTGTCAAATGGCAAATGCAAGGACGTTCAGTACAGGGGGGAAACACACGAACAAAAATGGACCAAATTTAGCTTCCATTGACAGCACAAGCTCATTTTTATATTCGTTTCTCATTTAATTTGAAGGCTAATAGCTTTTGAAAAATTAAGGCTGGATGATTTTCTTTCAATGCTTATTTTGATTAGATCAAAGGTGTGCACACCTTGTTTTCTCAGTGGTTTCTTTGCAAGTATTTTTATAATTTCTAGCTACATTTTAAAAATTTCTCAGTGGGACCCCCCCCTGCTTTAGAACAAAAGTTTGCTGAGTTTTTTTTTAAAGCCAAAGTACCTACCCAAGCACATACTCATTCCTACATGTGTACTTGAACGAATGCAGAGGACAGTCGTATTCAAAAGAACACCTCAGATTCTGTGTATGGGCATTTTCTAATTCTAATTCTAATTTTCTAAGGTAGCCATTCCAGACAGGAATTTTTATGTGTAAAGGACAGCAAAATATTTTAAAATCTGTTGCTATATTTTTACTATCAGGGATGGGGAGAGGTGCTTGTAGGATTTCCTGCTGTATGTACAAAGATAGTTTGCCTGGCTTTGAGTCTTACATACCTTGATTTGGATGGGGGGAGGTGTTGCTGTTTCACCTTGGACAACAAACTGTGCTGAGTCAGCCCTGATGGCAACCTGTAGTTTTAAACAATGCAGATGTTCAAAAAGACACACTGAAACACACAGACACCCCCCACCACCACACAATATCAAATTGGTCTCCCCAATTGACATAGCACAGGATGTAGCACTCTAAAGGAGTCACCCCTGATAGTGGAATAGTTGTCATAGGTTATTATTGCACTTTTTTAAAAAACTTCATCCAGTGATGTGGACTTCCAAAATCAACACTGTGCATTGCATTCCTATACACATTTACTCAGGTAAATTGTTTTCAATAGGGCTTGTTTTCAATAGGGCTATTTGCAAGTAATGTCATTAGACTGCAACTTTTTTTCCCTATGGATGAAAGAGTGCACTGTGGATTCATTAAAGCTGCCTTTGCAATATATTCCAATTAACTGCACCACCCCAATTTTCAGCTAACTGTAGCTAGACATTGTGATCTTTCCCACTCTTGCCTCTTCGTTGCTGTTTCTCATACACGAACAATCTCTTTCCTCCCTTCAGCTGGTATTTGTTATGTGCCTTCAAGTTGTATCTGACTTATGGAGACCCTAAGGAGAACCTATTGTGGGATGTGATACACCTAATGTCTCTCTATTGGTTTCCATGGCTGAGCAGGGAATCAAAGACTGGTCTCCAGGATTGTAGCCAATGCTCAAACTATGCTAGATGATGTATACTTCTATAGGATCTCGTGTGCATTTCCTTCAAAATCTCAGAAAACTTCTCACTTACCAGGAGATCATCTCCTAACTATAACCAGCAATTCATATAACTAGGGAATGACTCATATTTATTGTTTGTTACGTGCCTTGAAATCAATTCTAGCTTATGCCAGTCTTCTCATAGAGTTATCTTGGTGAGATTTATTCAGAGGAGGTTTACCATTGTCTTAGGCTGAGAAAGTGTGACTTGCCCAAGGTCATCCAGTTGGTTTCCACAATGAGTGGGGATTCAAAACTATCTCCTGGAAGCCTAGTCCAACATTCAAACTGTTATATCATGTTGGTTATTGGTTAATCTACCCAAATATATTAAGGCATGATGTCCTGAAATAAAAGTTGAATGGTTTCTGCTAGTTTAACTTGAAATTAAATTAAATTAAATTAAAACATTAAAACATTACAGTGGAAAATCTGGAATTCATTAAAAAGGATACCCAAATTTTGGAACTAAGAATTCCATTCTAAAGGAAATAAAGATTCTTGCCTATTAGCATTTGTCCCATTCCCATAGAGTTAATCTGGATGTTAAGAATCAGGGCTTCAAGGTTTTAGAGAGTGATAAGATAGCTCACACATAGAGCTTGAGACTACTAAATCAAAGTTTTCAATCTTTGTTCTTAGACCACCTTTATCCTTCTGCTTTGGAATCATGTGACCTATTTGTAAGTGTAAGATCACTGCTTCTGGAATCTGCTTTAGTTTTAGTTAAACCCAAATTAACAGGAATGAGTCCAAAATCAAGGGGGTCCAAGGGATGTCAGTTCATTTTTGACTACTCTTCTGAATAAAAGACTCAAAATGCAAAGGTCAATGCGAAAATCTTCCTGTCATGGATTAGGTTACCAAAATAATACGTTTAGTTTTGTCTGAGACACTTCATTTGTGAATGTTGCTAATGTGGTATACCAAGGAAAAGATAATCATCTTAAGAACACTCTAATCAATGTAGATTTAACATATGGAACTGCTGATTTCAACAATTCAGCAGTTCTGAACCCACATCAATGGTCCATAAGTGAACAACCACCATTATCTGGTGACAGTTTCAGAGATATTAAAAATCTGAGGTGATGGAGGCAAGGAAGTCACTTAAACAAAGAGGTTCCAATTGTACCACAAGAAGTAATAACTGGTGGGGAGCACCATGGAGTAGGACGTCAGTGCAGGGAACATTGACTGGACTGGACTTAAAGCAAATTATAAATTACTTGAATGGAAGGTGGTAAGATTAGTGTTTCAATACTTGGCTGATTTAATAAAGAATCAGAATGTGCAGATGACAATAGACAACATGTCTGTGAAGTTGTGCATACCTAAATAAGGAGGCTCCAGATTGACTTCGTTGGCCAGGGAATGGTGGACAGAGACAAAGACAAGGTCCATATTGGCTATCTAAGGGGATCTCTGAATGTAGAAGCTGATTATTTGAGCAGAAACCAATTACATTAGGAAGAATGGTCACTCAATTAGGAGGTTTTACAAATTTTAAACAGTGAACTAGGGTCTTTAGCACATTTCAGATTACAAAAATATTTTCCACTCAATGGAAGCACAGGTGTGGAACAACTCATTGCATTGGAGGGGAGGGGCTTGGGATGCTATATGCCTTTCCACCATTCCCAATAATACCAAAGGTTTATGGTGAAGATACACAGAAAAAAAGCAACAGTTGTACTGATAGCCATAATTCCCACTGTTACTTCAGATGTCAAAGAAGGACTGTTGGTGTTTGGCAAGCAGGCCCGATTTACAGCATCAGGGCTGATATACCATCACAATCCAAGTTTGATGAAACTTTAATGCTGATTGGCACTGAACATAGATTTAATAATAGAGACAATATTGGCATCAAGAAAGTCTTCCACAAACAGAATATATAATTTTACATGGAAGGTTTTTTGTTTGTTTTGTTTTGTAAACTGGTGTAAGATCTTTGGGTCTGAAAGTAGTGCAAGGTGTGATGTCATGAAATTCTCGCAGGAAGGAATGGAGAAGGGTTTGAGGCCAAATATTTTAAAAAGGATGTGTGGCTCCTGTCATAATATATTTGCTGATATGTATTACAAGAGGCAGGATAGTCAGTGCAGGGAAATGTTAGACTTTAGCTAGAGCACTACGAAGTATCGAAGGCCAATTGTTGATTCCAACATTGGATCTGTTTGAAAATTTGATTCACAGATGAAAATGCCCCGTTTTCATTTAAATTTTTGAGCATCAAAATTTCCTTTTATGTTTTTTTTCTGTCATTGAGCTGGCAGTATGTAAAATACCGGGTAGTACAAAAAATGTCTGAAGACAAAAGATAGTTGAGTTCCACCTCAGTGAAGATTAAAGCCCTTCCCACTTTTCCCATCAGCCCAGATGTCTGGTGAATTATTCCAAATGGCAAGTACTGTGTCTCACCATTGAGTTCTGGCTGTCTGCCTATTCTCTGGCAGAAGATGAGGGAAAAATGCCTTCCTCAAACATATGGCATATTTCTCTTCTCACCCTGAAAAAAACACAATGACAGGTCACTGGGCAAATGCGCTTTTTTGTTGTGTGGCAGCCAAAAGATACAAAGAAGACCCCATAACCTCTAGGAAAATGAATTTTAGCCCTCATTTCCTCCTAAAGCATCTTCATTTTAAAGACCTTCCCAAGAGTTATGCATTTATTATGGTCATGAAGTGGTTTGGGAACAGCAGAATTTATCTGGAAAAAATCTGGTTATGATTCCCTGTAGTGACTGGCTAGAAAATGTGGGTTAGACTTCAGATGGATTTGTGTGTTTGGATTTAAGCTTGGAAGAGTTACTTTCTTGGACAACAATAACCAGAATCAGCACTGACACTGACCATGAAGGCTGGGAAATATTGAAAAGTACAGTCCAATACATGTTCCCAAACTCTAGTTTGAATATATTCTCCAGCTATTTGTTTATTTTGAACAGCCATAGCTCAGGTGCAGGCCATACGCTATAATTGAGAAAAGAATCATGTTCAGACTTGGCATTCCAGTGGCCGAGTAGAAGTTTAGGGAAGGATCTCTGCCTGAAACTCTTGAAAGTCAAAGCCACTGTCACTCCAAGAGCTAGTGTAATCTGGTAGCTTCCATTTCACTGGGATAGTATATCCATTTTTTTTTTGCGGGGGTGGGGGTTAGTTTGAACTGTAAAGGCAGTATCCAAGGTGATGACCTACTTCTATTGGGAAGACAATACCATGTTGGATGAACAAATAATCTGACATAATGCATCATTTTTCTTATGTTCACTATCAGTTGACATCACAAAGGGTCAACTGATGGATCAACTGTTTAAGGTTTACTTACACTAAGTTTTAGAAAACAAGGAAAACTCTCTGAACCTACATCTACTGGACCTTCTCAAGGCCATATCAGGGCTCCCTGGAACACCTGAAAAAACTGTTGAATCATAGATGCACATAGTAGTTTATGTGTACAAGACTCTTTGGTCAAAATGCAGGTTCCCCCTATTGAGATGGCTGCAGCTGCCCCTTGAACTATTCATGGCTCATGGCTTTCTCGATCCTGTCAGTTTTTGTCCATGACACTGGAAAGTGGCCTACCAATGTAAAGTTGGAGTGATGAGTCATAACTCTTTGTTTTGTATAGAGAATCCAAGACAGCATATAGGTTTTTACCTAGATATTTTGCTTTTTTGCTCCTTCAGAACAATCTTCCTTCTCTTAATTTCACAATCTCCTACACATCCTCCACCTCAAGAAAGAGCAATAGTACTGACTAAAGTCATAAAAGAAAGTTGCTTCATATAGAAATGCCAACCAAGCTACAGTTAAATCAGTGCTGATAGTTTAGGTGTACAGAACAGTATTCTCTTTGAACACATTGCTGCCAACTTCCAGCATTTGAAGTCTGAGGTTACTGCTTTATTGCTAGTAGCAGGATTTGAACTACTACTACAAGTATGAAGTTAATACAAATCAATATACAAACACCTGTGTGTAGAGTGAGATTTTGAAATGTCAAAGTGGTAGACTACTAAGAAGCATATTGCTTACTTAACTTCACTCTTACTTAAGTGAAAATGGATCTGTTTAGACAAAAGAAGAGAATATATCAAGTTAAACTTAACACTTCCAGTAATGCTTTTGGGGAAAAAAAGCCAATTGATAATTTTTTTTCAACTCCTATCAACCCTAGCCAGCATAGCCAATGTTGAGTAGTTATAGAGATTGTAATCCAATAACACCTGCTGGGCCAGACTTGTCCAGCTCTGATTTAAAATTTGATTGATGTTGTAATAAAAGCACTACAGTTCTCCAAAGTTTCATCTTTATTATGTGTGCATTATAAAAGAAACAAGAGCAGCACATTTAAGGTTATCTCCTGAAGTTTATAATATATACAAAAAGAGAGAGAGAGAGAGAGAGACATATCCTGGCAAAGACAATGTTAGACCTAAACAAAGTATGTTCATCAATTGCACATGTCTATCTGTATATACGCTTATCTGTGGTGATGATTTAACTTCTGATCTGGATGAAACAAGAGTTTCATTGGTAGGATTACAAAATCTTCATAATCTGTTCATACTAGGTTCCATTGCAAATGGACCTAAACCAGCAATTTGCTGAGAGGGGGAATACTACTTCCCTGATTGTCCAGTAATTGCACAGAAATGTACAGAGTATCAGTGCAAGTGAAAATGTCATGCTTACTCAAAATTACTTCATAAATTTTCATTATAAAACAAACAAACAAAAAGGCAACACCCCTCAAAAACAGAAATCCCAAATGCTTGTTCAAGAAACATTTGAAGTAGTTGATGGATCAGGCTGAAACCTTACTAAGGTCTTTGTTTTGATCATACAACCAAGTCTAATGGCTCTGTCATCAAATATACGGATTTGTAGAGCAAAATAAACAAATACTTTAAACTATTGTATGGCTATAAAGCTAACCTGATTTCTTAAAGTGCTGCATTTTCAGATATATTGCAAGTATTGTTAATCAAAAGGAAAGGAAAGGAAAGGAAAGGAAAATATATTGCAAGGGATGATACTCTTACTACTCATATAATAAACAAATGTTTGCAAAATGGAAGGCATCTCTCTTTTCACTGAACAGCTTTTTAGTATGGCAGCACGAGCATCATATTTCATTTAGTCTGATTTATAGTTCACTGTGCCCTATATTCAGAAATGATCTAACAGCATTTAAACAGGGCCTCATATGTAAAATATGTCATGAATATACGGCTTCACCTCCTGTCTGCCATTGAATCACTGCACAGACAAATGTGTCTTCCAGTGTTTTGTACTTTGTCAGGATTTAGCTAGCTAGATGATAGATACATAGATACATATAAGTTCCAGGGTTAGGAAGGACCACAAATAGGCAAATGTTCTGTTTTTTTTTTTTGTCATACTGACTAATATTTACATATTATTGAATAAATGTTACTGGGGGGCTTGATATCTTGGGCATTTTTAGTAAATTTTTTGCAAAAAAATGTAATGTTAGCAGCAGTTCTTTAGCAATATGTTATGCTGTTTATTATTCATGAATAATGAGTAATATGGTATTCATATGAATATGTAACCAATGCATAATGTGTCACCTTTTAAAAGTAGCAGTTCCAGGCAAATAGATAAATTATTGCTTCATCCAGGGAATGTTGATACCTATTGTATGGTCCAAAGCTGTGCAGATTAGAATAAATGTTTGGCTTGCTTTCTTTTAAACTTACCAATATTCTTTCTTACTCAGGTTTCCTAACCTAGTTTAAAATAAGTGCGTCAGTTTACTTTGTTACTGTACAAAGGCCAAGACATGAAGGTCTAAGTGGCTTGGTGCTATTTATTATGCCAAGCCTCCACACTGTTGTATTCAATACTATAGCCAATCAATACTTGATACTGTTCCTCACTTATGATCCTTCTCCCAATGACCTGAGTTGCTTAGCTTCATTATTCTTCCATCTTTCCTTTGGCTATTCCCACCAGTCTGGTATTTTCTCCTAGGAACTGCAGTTTTGCTCATTTATTTCTCTGTTCTTCTGCCTTGACTGTTCCCTCTTGACTATTGACTGAACTACTCTATTGCATGCGCAAACATTTGGTCTAATGAGTTGACTAATTCATACCACTAAACAAACCCACCCACCCAAGGGGAGTTTCTCTTACTCCTCAGAATGAAGAAGGAAGTTCTCTGAAATATAATATGTACTGTGGCAACATACCTTTGTGAAGCAAATGGCTTCTGTGTAGTGGACTGACAGAAAATCTGAGCAGCCAAACACATTGTTTATCCTAGGGGAATTTTGGGTGAAAAAATGTATCTCATGAGAATTATTTATTAAAATATTAAACTGGCCATACTGGCTGGTGATGATGGGTAATGCAACACATCTAGAGGTTAGGGAACAGTCTCTGATGGAAGAGAGTACACTAGATCTTTAAAAACTGGATTATTGGTTGTATCTTGGAATCCTTGAGATCTCTTGTTATAAAGAATAGAGGTAACAATGGTATCACTGTTCAGCTAAGCATATGAGAATTGTGAAGAGGTCACAACATATCTGTTATCCACAGTATAGTGGCCTCTCCACTTTCAGGAGGATTCAGTGCTCAGAACCCTCATGAAACTGGAAAAGATGTGAATAACTCCCCCTCCCCGTGATTCCCCTCCCATTTCCAGGCCTTTTGTGCTCTGGGGCCAGAGGCAAGGGAATGGGAGAAGAAAGTTCCAGAGGAAAGAAGGAAAGCTCACGTGAGTCTTCCTCCCCTTTCCTCCCCTATTGCCTTGGTGCAGAGGCAAGGGAACAGGAGGTGGAGCTCCCAAGGGGAGAAGAAGGGTTCATGTGAGCCTTCCCCTCCATTCCCTTGCCTCAGTGTATGATAGATGCTGCTGTAGTGATTGAGGAACAACTGATTGTGCATGGGGCTGAGCCAGGAAGTGAGTGAGTCAACCTGCAAACATCCCCTGCACAGGAAGGTCAAACAGAGACAGAGTTGCCCCAGCCAGCTCTTGACAGAGAGGGAACCAGCAGTGATACAGAGGAATTGCTGCTAGCTGTGCCCATCAGCCCTCAGTCATGCAGAAGGCTGAAATGGGCTGCTTAGAGGGAGGCTGCATGGACTAGCCTGAGGAAACAATAACAAGCAGCACCTGCTCACACAGGCTATTTAAATCGGCCGGCGTGGCTGCTCCCTGCTTGCAGGAAATTATTAGCAAGCCCCCATGACCTTCGTGTCTCCTGCTCCCTGAAACCCTCTGGATGGATCTCTGCTTCATGAACCTTTGGACTGGACCTTGATCTTGCTCGACTTGTGTTTTCCTGGTGTTTTGGTATATTCGGACTCTCCAAGTATTCTTGCTCTCTCTCCTCCCTTGCTGGCTGCGGTTCGGCAGCGAGAGATTCCTGACACAGTGCAAGTTCTTAGTGCCAGAGTCAGAGGCAAGGGGATGGGAAGGGGGAACTCCAGAGGTGAGAAAGACAGCTCACACAAGCCTTCACTCCGCTGTTTCCTTGCCTTTTTTCTGAGCACTTTCCTTCCTTCTCTGCACCTGGCAAAATGCAAGGGAATGGCAGAAGGAGAATGGGGGGGGCACATGTGTAGCTCACAAATAATCAAATTTGTGAAGGTGAAACCTGTGAATGTGGAGGGAGGACTGTATATTGAAATATGACAGTGGTGTTGTAATTGAATGTAATAAAAGATTCAGGACCTCTGGGAAAAGAACATGACTGTGGTTCCAGTGGTGATAGTTACTCTGAGAGCAAATCTAAACAAATTGACAGAGCATCTGAATGAAGTCACTGTAGATAGGATCACAATAGCGCAGTTACAAAAAATGACATTACTCAGAACATGAGACATCATACAGCTGTACCACACTGATTCCTGCAGTTTTGTATAGTCTCCAAATCACTGTTGGACTACTGCTCCAGCCAATAATTCCGTAGACTGTGAAACTGAATATTCAGTCTCGTATGGAATAAAATATTCCTTCCTACTTTCTAAAAGTAATCAGTACAGAGACAAAAAACAACATTTTCTAGCCTTAAGCTATATTTTCATCATTACAAATCGAATGAGTTCCAATTTTTTTAAAAGTTGGGGAAATCAGGAATGAAAAGTAAAATACAAACACATATACACACACACAATACCTTCATGTGAAAATCAGAGTGGGCTTTCCTCAATGCTAGTAAAACTGCAGGGGGACATTTTATTATTGTTCCTGTTGAGTTATATATTATGTGTCTTGGGAAAAAATATTCAAAAGACTCCTGAGGCATTTTGACTTTCAACAAACTTGCTGAGTGCTAAAATATAAACCAAGCCTACTTATGAATAAGGAGGGAAACTGAGAAACATAGTATGTGAGTGAGAGGGATGTGGTTTCCTAGTCATAATTTGATGTGATGATTCTCAAAACAGGTTTCACATCTTCTATTAGTGTTTAAGGAGGGAGTGGGACTATCTTTGCTGTTGCTGACATCTGGCACAGAGAAAGAGAGTTTTCACTCAAAGGCCTACATGTGGGAAGGCTTTCCCATAATCTGGAGTCTGAGCATCCACCCAAATTCTTCACACATACAGTTGTATGTGTGCAGGTTGTGGTAATTTCTTTCTTTCTTTCTTTCTTTCTTTCTTTCTTTCTTTCTTTCTTTCTTTCTTTCTTTCTGTGGTAAAATATGAAAGGAAGAGAAAGAAAAGTGAAAAGTGGGGGAAATGGAAAAAAAGAAGAAAAAGAAACAAAGCTCATGCATAGTGACATTAACTAGGATCAAACTATCATGAATTAAGTACATAGATTAATATAATAAGTATAAGTATAAGTGTAAATTAATATGTACATAACCAAAAATCAAAATGGAAAGACCACCTACATGATACATTTTCAGACTTAGATATAGCATTGAGATCTTTGTACGGGGTCTGGAAAAATCTCCAGACCATGATGCAGGCGTTTCGCTATGGAAGTGGGAAGAAAGGAAATGAAGATATTGCTCTCCAACAAAAATGCTGCCTCCTTCCATGAAATTTTCCTCAGTGCCCAAATTTCTAGCATTGCAGTAACTTAAAACATCAACTGAGCACTTAGAATTTTAGGCATACAAACAAAGAGGACAGGCATGACCAAGGGAATGCAAACAAAACAGATATGAATTCTAGGTGTGAATGATTTTAAGTGTCTTGCTCTTTACAGAAATTTGTGAACTGAAGGAAAATTTTGTTTGAGGGTGCAAAATACTTCAGGGGAGCAATGCCCACATTTTGCCCACCCCTGGTAGCTACATACCTGCCATGAGGGATTCTGGGGTTGATGTCCAAAAAGGTAACTTTTCCAATTCAGTTTGAACGATGGTGAATGTTTATTTTTCTAGCTGAAACATAAATCTCTTAGCAGCTATATGGGTCTGGAGAAACCATTTACACTGTTCCTCTTTTAGACTCCACATTAAATGAATATAATTTAGCAATGCATGAACACCTGCAGGAACCAAAAGCAGTTCTAAAACCAAGCCTATCCAAATCCAATACCAGGTCAAAAAGAAGCCATCACAGGGTAGAACCACATCATATGCCTCAAACAGATAGTTGTTATCCATGTATCTACTGTGTGTGACTGAACTAGCTAGCTATGCCTAAGAAGTTGGTGTGGTATCCAATATGCCTCAGACACCAGGTTTTGCCCTGCAAATGTTCATGCTATATGTATGGATTAATCCACACCTGCTATGTTAGGATAGGACTGGCTGATGCAACTCTGCTTGCTTCTCACATGAAGATAGAACATGTAAGGTATTCTCTTGCATAAGGCTGGTGGAGCTCTGCCTTGACCTTTCCTGTAACAAAGGGAGGGAATTATGTAGCCCAATTTGGGGGGGGGGTAGGAGGTAGAGTACCTTGTAGCCTTTGTCCAATCTGCACCTCTGCAGACTGAATTTTTAAAATTCTGAAATCCTGAATTTTTTAAAAAACAAATGTTCACTATTAAAAAAAAAATGCCTGAAATTTTTTTGTAGCGGTTATAGTTTGGCTGATAAATTCTGCTTCCCTATGAACAGCCAAAATAATTCTGAAAAGAGACTAGAAGTTACCAAAAATGGCAGTGGTATGGCTAATGAAAGGCAATTGCAAGCTACCTCTGAACAAATCTTGCCAAGAAACATATAGCATTTGCTACAATGCTTTTTTTAAGTAATACTAATCCAATATATGATACGCACATTGTTCAGTTTTCAAAGGTTTTTGTTCCTCAACCGTACTAGGAGACCAACACAGAAAACTACCTTAAACCAGGTAAGACTTGTCCATCTAACTCAGCATTGTCTACTTTAAGAGGTAGCAGTTCTTTAAGTTCAAAAGCAGAAGTCTTTACCACCATCTACAGTTTCATCCTTTTAACTCAAGCAAGAATTGTATGGTCCCCCAAATGTTGGAACTAAAACTTCCAACAGATTCAACTAGTATAGCCAATGGTGAGGACTTACAATGGTGGAGAGCCACACAATTTGCAGTCATTTTAACTGGGGATGCCGACAACTGAACTTGGGACCTCCTGTGTATGCTTTTTGGCCATTGAACAATGATTTTTCCTGCTTCTATAACCTTCATTATTTTCATCTCGTCTATTAAACAAAATGACTGCAGGCTGATGAAACTGATACCCAAACTCCTTAGTTGACAAATTCAAGGCAGACTTTTCTGATGCACCTGTGCAATGACCCAATTATGAGGCTTGTCTGTCAGAAACACCATTAGTGGGGCATGGACCACTCTCCCATCTGTGGAACCTCTCCTTGCTTGTAATGGAGATATCATTCCTATCTAAATCCCGTCTAGACAATGGGTCTAGGCCATCATTCTGCTGCATATTGTGAAAGTTAACATAGCTGAAGTAAACATGAACCTTATTCAGATGAATAGAAATGTGCAGATCCCATCAACTCAGGTGCTGGAATTGTGCAATGCTCCAAACATTTTTGGAACTCCCAGTAGTACTACCCAGTGTACTTAAAGGTGAAGAATGCTAGGAGCTGCAGTCCAAGGTTGATAGGGCTGCATGATTCCTAGTTTTGATATAGCTAATCAATGCATGCTGGGTAGGCTGGGAAGTGGAATTGGGGAATGGCTGCTATTTCTACTTAAGACTATGTTTTTCCTAGTGTTGATGTTAGCACACTTATGCGTATGTTTAATGTTATATGAATAGAATTCCTATCTTTTATAATACTAATACATTTGTGAATACCATTTTGAGTATTATAAAAGATAATTCATTTATGCTTCACATTCCAAAGTTAAAAATTAATCTGAAGCTGCTACGGGTTGCATTATTTTAGAAAGTAACATTCTGCCTAACTTCTTACAGTGCTTGTTATATTTTCATTTTTTTTGGAAAAAGCAAATAAGATAAGAGATCAGCTTACAACTTGCACAATTGTGTAAAATGTACACAAACTAATTAAAATGTCCTTATAAAGTAAACATAATTAGCAAATATTATTTTGTTTATTTAATTTATGTACAGTTGGCTCTCCACATTTGTGGACTTGACTTTCACAGATTTGATTATTTGTGAGTTTCTTCAACTCCTGACCCCTCCCACCTTAGGCATTTCTTTTCTGGTGGAATCTTCCCTCTTGGTGGCTTCAACCAGGCTGTATAGCCCTTTAAAAACCCACCTCCGGTCCTCCTCCTCCTCCACCAGTCACTGCCTGCCAGCTAAGGATGGCTAACAGCACAGTTTCTTAGCACTGCAAACACGTTCCCAATGCCCCCAACACCCAAGGAAGGAGATGGGCAAGAGAGGGCCACCATGCTGACTGCTCCTTTCTCTCTCCTTTCTCTGACCTTGTTTGAACCCCTGCTCTCCTCACCATGACTCAGTCCTTTCCTCTCACCCATATTTTGATAGTTGTGATTTTTCCACATTTGCAACAGTCCTGAACTCCTAACCCTAGTGAATGTGGAGGGCCAACTCTACCACCTTTCTCTCAGAGTGGGATCCAGGGCAGCTCACAGAAAGAATCAGTGAAAAACAATAAAATTTTAAACACACTTAAAAAGACAACTTACTTCTCATACTGCTTAAACCGTGCTTAAGTAATACTATACAACTCAATGCATTACTTTTAAAATGTACCTTCATAACACCCAGGTTACAACATAGTTAACTTGTTAGTGGTAACTACATTAATTGTAACTTGACCCATTAAGCCAGAGGTGGGCAACTGTGTGGAGGCCAGAGGCCAATTCCTCCTGACCCCCCTCCCATGGGGTGCACCTCCCAGAAAGCTCAAATAGCTCAATTTTCTTCTGCAGTCCCTCTCAAAATGGTAACAAGAAGTAATTATCACTTTCTGACACCATTCTGACAGGGAGTGCAGAGGAAAATGGAAGCATTTGGGGTTAGTATAGGGTTCAGGGGTGCTTGTGAGAGTGGGAGTATTTTTTATGCTTTGATTTGTTGGGGTGCTTTTGTATATAGTTCTCTGCACATTGGGGGGCCTTCTGCATGGGAACTGATAGAGGGGCTTCAGGAGTACAAAAGAGGGGTTTGAGGGCTGTATATGGCCCAAAGGTCACAAATTGCCCATCCTTGTTCTATACTCTGAAAAAAAAGTCTGGCTTGAGTCTTGCTTATTAGTCTTGACTAAAGCAATTGTTGAATGATGGGTTGACACATATGTACATCCAATTGATTCAGTGGGTCTTCTCTAATAGAGACTATCAATACCAGCCTTAGACCAGCCTTTTCACTTTCTTATATGTTATGAATGAGGCTTTCTAAAAGCTAATAATAATAATAATAATAATAATAATAATAATAATAATAATATTGTTACCTGCCTCTCGAGGCACAGTACAGGATAGGAGTCAAAAGTCGTAATTGAAATACACATAGAACAATTAATACAAATATAAAATATATCATAGTTAAAAGTACAATTAAAATACAGTTAAATTATGATTAAAAATACAATTAAAAGCACAATGAAAACTAGACTGGATTTCTTCTGGCAGGTCATTCCACAGTCTAGGGGTGGCCAGTGAGAAGGTCCTCTGAGTGACCATTGCCAGTCTAGTCTTGGATGGTTTAAGTAAGTGTCCCTCCAGAGGACCTGAGTGTATGGGGTGGATTGTATGGGAGGAGGTGATCCTGCAGGTAACTTGGACCTCCCTCCCCATGTAGGGCTTTAAAGGTAATAACCAACACTTTGTACTTTGCCCAGAAACTAACTGGCAGCCAGTGGAGTGATTTTGATATCGGTGTGATATGTTCACTTATGTTTTCATAATATTTCTGAGTGAATGTGAAACAGCTCAGGATGGTTCACTTGCATATGATGTCTTCCATGAGGGGAGATCACTCAGGACAAGCAGTTGCATGAATGGCTGGCAGGCTGGGGAAGAAATAGCAAGGGCTGATATTCCAAAGGTACCTGGACAAAAACTACAGAGACCAGTGCTGGGGGAAAGAGCTGAGAGTTAGGGATCTCTCACTGCTAATGTGAAATGTATAAGAGTTGTTTTCTCCTATTGCCACCCAGCTATTCTGAATCCCTTTCATTTTGGCACTGCAGTTAGGCTACAGACCAAAAACACTGAGCCAATTCAAGAAGAATTTTGAACTATTTGTTCTGGTAGCATTTAAACAGAGAGCATCTTTGTGATTCTCACATTAACCTCAAACAGGCAGCCTGTTTGCCTTTGGCTGTGTTCCGGCAATCTAGTCTAAATGAGATTGCTCTTAGAAAAACACATTGGCACTCCGCTTGTGCCAAAGAGCTTTAAAGTGGCCCACCTGGACCAGTATTGTGGCTTCAATGGCTGGTCAATATGGAGTGTACCATTCTTGTCAATTGGTTGTTTGTGAGAACTATCCTTTCACATGAACTGTGCTGTAAACCCTGCTGACCCTCAAAACCATCTCATGCACAGTTGTTCTGAATTTGTTGAGTTCTATCCATTAGCCTGTCCACAGAAGTTGTTTGAAAGTTGAGTTCTTATGAAAAGATGTGCACATCTTTTGCCCCTGCCCCTGTCAGGGCAACTTTTTGTTTGCTTGAGCTGAGCCTGAAATCAGTGATGTGTGAATTCAGCCTTCGCACAACTTCAATTAAGCACAATAGCAGTGTCTGGAAAGAGGCTCACCTTATGACTACTTTGCTAGAAATAGCTGTGAAAAATGTTCCTGTGCTGAACTATAGGCTTTTTGTCTGCTCCATGAACTCAGGGAAACAAGGCCAGCAGAATACACTTGAGGGAGCCTAGACATGCAGTGATTCACTTCTTTTTGATGAACGCAATTAGTGAAAAAATATACATTTATCCCAGCCAGGCCTGCTGTCCACCCAAGAATTAGACATAAATAGCAAAACAATCCTAAATGTGCTCTGTTTCTTTATCACTGTTTGTACATCTTTATCAAGACAGATTTTTGTTCTGAAAATGGGCATTTTTCAGGTTGCACTTTACTTTTTGTCTAAGATGTTTGAACATGTGGTGCAAGGGTGAGAAGGAGGCTAAAGGGGGAAAAAGCCTTCCTCAAAGGTTAGATTGTTATTATAAGGACACTTCAAAGTCAGAGGCATTTCTGAACCTTTTAAGTTTTATGGCAGGTGTATGGGGTAAAAAAGTGGCAGGTCATCTCAGGGTGGTCAAGGGAAGACAACACTGAAACTAAGTTATCTGTCAAAGAGGAGCAGAAACCCTGACTTGGAAAAGAGTTTTAACCATGAGTACAACAGTGAACTTCAAGCTTCTCTGATTTCAGTTCCTCTCAGCATGGTGGCTTGCAGTCATGGATTCAACCATTGGACACATCTGGGTAACAGAAGACTAGTCATTCTGATGATTTGACAGACCACAGGGCTTTCTTTGACATAACCAAGAATGCCAGATCCTAAGACACTTAACACATTTCTATAAAAAGCCTTAGATCTTAGAAGCAGCAGACATTTGGATGTGTAATTAAGAAGGATTCTATGTGACAATATGAACCCACATTCCTTTTATTTATTTATTTTAAAAGAGGCAACTGTGTGTATGTGCTGTTGTAGAAATCCTTGTAATGAAATAAGCAAAACAGAGAGAACAAATTCAAAGAAAATAAGAGACCCCCCCACTAGACAAATAAAAGCAACCTCCCAAGATCAGATCAGTTTGTAGTTTAAATAAAGTAGAGCTATAAATCCAGCATCTTCTCATTAAAGCATGCTCATCATCCCCTAATGGGAGATTACACAAAGCTGTGTAGAGAACAATATTTTCACAATCAAATTAAGTGACAATGATGGTTAATTTTAGCTGATTAACTATATGTTTTGTGCTGGAAAAGAGAACATTTTCTTTCCTTACACTATTATTACATTTTCCTGTACATTTTGGGTTTTGTCATGGCTCTATTAGCCCAATATGCATTAATTTAATATTGCTTAACAAATGTATGCTACTCCCTGGGCTTTTTTTTTTTTTTTAAGCCCTTAATAGTGTTGTTTGCATTTTATTAAAATCAAATGAAATATGTACAGGAAGCCATTCAAGTTACCCTGAGACAAGTAGTGAGTTTTCTGCTAATGAATTAATGCATTAAACAACACAGTTTAAGCTATTTTACACATTAGTTTTGATCGTTCACTTACATGCCATTAAGTAGTCCAAGCAATCTGAGTGCCTGAAAAGGCAGTATTTACAAATTAAGCCTGAGAACATGCTTCTAAGAGAATACAAGCCTATCTATTGTGTTTTATTTCCATAGAACATGACACCACCTTAATATTGGAGGCAGATGATTAAAAGGACATTACCTGAGCCTTGAGAGTCACTGAATGAGCCATGCTAAATTGGTTGTTTTCTGTTTTGTGATTAATTGTTCTTCTAAACCATATTTTAGTGTGCTTTGTTTTTCTGTCCCCAGTCATCCCATATTATTAAAGAGAAATTCTGCATATCTCTCCTGGAGTCCAATTAAGGATTTGCATCATGACTAGATTTTTCACTTTAATTACTGTATATAAAGTAGGTTTTGACTTATTTCCATATTTATCAAACTATGCAGAAGAAGCAAAATTCATCAAATAAACAGATATCTGTGGCTATAATTGCAGCCTGCATTGAGCATGTAGGAAGAAAATATGAGGGTCCAAATTTCATTATGTAGAACATAATAAACATCTGAATAATTAAACTGTGTGTAAATCACACACTTGGCATTGCTAAGAAAAGGAGAGACATCTTCATTTTGATTAGGGAAAGAAAAATTCCAGACATACCCTCTAAAAATATATGCTAACCATTATTCAATCAGCTTGAAGGAGGAACTACCTCCCTGCTTGTTATGAGACCAATGATATAACAGATGTATTTAGAAATGCTTTTCATTAATTGTAACATATGATGAGCTCTGCTTGTGTACACATCTTTGTAACATTTCCCAAGGAAAACAGATGTAAACGACCAACCCTAAAAATACTGACTGCAATTAAAACTCATGCCGATCTTTGTTATAAGAAACAGTGATAATCAACTTACTTATTAAGCTGTTTCCTTAAGTCAGGCAAAAACCCAACAGTTATTAAGCCAAAAGTTCCATTTTACTTATTTCTATGTAACTGACAACATTCTCAGGGGCTTCTGTGGGATCTCATATCAGTTTGTTTTTGAGTGTAAGCTTTACTATATAAAGTTATTTGCATTGCATTTCTCTCTTTACTTACAACATTTATAGCCCACTTTTGTTACAGAGAGGTTCCAAAGTAGCTAGCAATGTGGAATCACTTCACAATATAAATTTACATTAAAATTAGAAATCTATTTTCATTCTTCAGTGGTAATTAACATCATAGATTTATTAAAAGCTTTGTGACATTGTAGCTCCAGCAGAAGCTCATCCTTAAATGTCAAATGTCTGAACTCTGAATCCTTATTTCATGTATAATGACATTTAAAGATTTGCCTGATGGTTGCACATGTTTGTTGTTGGAGACATCATGAAGCTCTAATGTAGGGGTTGGAAAGCAGGATCCATGGGATACGTACAGTCCTTAAACCCCACTTTTGCTGTCCCCTAGCGATCTCCCCAACCCATGAACGCCCCATTTGGAATTTTTGGTCATTATTTTCAAGTTCTTTTCTTTTCCCAAACCACAAAGAAACATAGCAGCCTCCCATCAGCCAGAATCCCCCACCTCTGAACTTCTCTTTGGTTATATTAAAGCCAAAAATATCAATTGGAAGTGATGTGATTTCACTTCCAGTGAGCAAAACCAGTCCCACATACAACACATTTGCCCACCCCTGTTCTTTTCCATGAAAGCTCATGCTATAGAAATTCTGTCTGTATGGTGCTGCAAGATTTGTTGTGATTTCCACTGCCACATCAGTGTCTCTATGGTAAATAGAATTGCTCTACAAAATGTAGTACTACTTTATCTTCTGAAAACACTCTTCTGCTTTGGATGGTATAGTAGCAGAAGTACTACAGAAGGCTCCTTTTTAAAAATAGCAGCAGCCTGAAAGGCAAACTGTGGTCAACAACACTCCTAGGACTTGTCATCACTATGTCTTTTCCTTAAAACAATTCAATCAGTGCAGGCTCATATTGCTGAAATGATGAAATTATGTTCATCAAATGAGACACAAAATGCCCCTCAACAGTAAAATTGCAAGGGTGATAAGATAAATAACCAACAAGTAGCTGACCTTTCAAGACATCCAGAATCAGCTGCCTGAGGCACTTGCTTCACCCTTGCAGATTCCAGTGGCCACCTTTACAAATGTATCAGACCTATTTTGCATTGAGAATTGTTGACACAGTTGAGGGTAGATTGTTATTTGAGACTAAATGGTTATAACATGTTGCCCTCCCACTCAAATGACAATGCCAGATGTGAGAGCTGGTGAAATAAGGACACAACTTTATGAATTTCAGGAATCTGCAATATGATCAGCCAATGGGATGTGCAGGCACAAATGTGGGAACCCAGTGAAGCTGAATCTCCCAGCTGGAGACTTCCCAGCTTGAAAACCAGTGTATAGATCCTGCAATTCATCCTAGCCTAACCCCATGAAGGGATCAGAGGAGCCTCCAGATTGCATTAATTAGCACTCTTTCTTGAGGAAGTCATTGTGGGACAAGTACCCATCCCACATGTCCCTTGAAGCCAGTCAGCAAGGATAGGGAAATGGGGGAATATTTCCAACTTATAGAGATGATATTAAGCTTGCAAAGAGAACCAGTAGAAACTAAGTACACCCCATTAGCACAAGCAACATTTAACCAATTAGCCAAGTAATAAACTGTAGTCAACAGGCTCCAACATTATATAGCATGGAGTAATCAAAACACAGTGTCGACAGCCAAGCAAGGCATGGCCAAAATTAATTAATTAATTAAAAATAAATTAAAAAAAAAACCCTTGTGGTTGCTATTGTTGTTGCTGTTCTGTTGCGCCTTCAAGTTGCTTCTGACTTATGGCATCCGTAAGGTGAACCTATCTATTCAGTCCCAAAAAGGAGAATGGAAATTCCCATGCTATGCAGAGATGGGGAGCAGAAATGGCAAAGAGGCTTGAGCTATGGACGCTCCATCTTAAATAATCTAGCACACTCTTGCCTAGTACCAGTGCCCCAGTGCACCCTGGTGTAAGATTTCTCCAATGGCTTGGGGAGGGCAAAACCACTACCATCATACGGCCGCTGTAGTGAGTTGGGCCTCAGGCAGATGGGATTTGGGGTCCTTGTTAGCAGCATTGCAATATGTTAACAGTAGTCTGGCCATATGCATGGGGTTAGTTATTGATCACTTTGTAATCAAGAGTGACTTTGTTTGATAACATTATTGCATTACAGTTTGAGACTGGGGAAATGTGTTAAGGCTGAGAATGGACTGAGTGAATTATTTTCTGTTGTTAACCTGCTTGCATAGTTCTCATAGGCTAGGACATGCTTTGATTTTCTTTGTTTGCTTCTGGACTATATAACCCTTGGGAGAGCATCTTCCATGGTTCTCACACTGAATGGGCATAAATCTCAACCCAATTGTGTCTGATTTTTTTTTTTTTTTGGTAGATATAATAATTTTATGCAAGGGTTCCCTGAAACCTGAAAATTATTTCAAGGATTCCACCAGGGTAAAAAGGCTGAGAAAGGCTGAGTAGAATTAGCTGTTTAGGAGCCAGTGTGTCAGTGTTTGGCACCAAATGAAATCTTGGGAAGGCCTGGAATCAGACCCAGTTACAGCACAGAACACACTGTGATGTGACTCTGGAAAAAATACTATCACTAGTGTTCTGCAGAAATAGAATTCTGGCCAATAATTCTGGCATATTTATTGAACTGTTTTTAGGCTTACAGGTAGATAATGCATATGAAGTACTCTGAATGCTTGAAAATGTGAAAGTGCTGTACATATTGTTGTTATATTTTGTATTGCTGTAGATTTTAACCCCCAAATTCAAACATAACAGCCTAAATTCAATTGAAGTCCAAGCCATTGACATGTTGGATTGCCATGCTGCAACTGATTCTGTGGGTCCAATTTAGCTGAGACTATCAGTTGTATATAGGCCAATTTTGTTATCAGCATTGCTGTTGTTGTGTTTTCCTCAGAAACATCACATTGGCTACATTAGGGTCCACATTTAGATAATGAGTTCATTGTTAGTATCCAAATAGTATGGGATATCAAACTCAGCGACCAGTCATTAATTGCTCCAGCATTACTGTTACTTTGTAATACCTACCTAGCTATGCTGACCAGACAGCAGAACCATTGAATTACTGTAATACAGCAATAAAAGGATGCATGTATGTACACACACACACACACACACACGGTAATGGCTAATGAAGTTATGCTTCATATACTATAGTATTTGGGATGCAGGATCTTTTGGGTGGAGCCATAAAGCTCTGGTGTGCTATTTTAATAGGCTGTTTGCTTGACTGTCTCAATGATATCGTTTCAGAGGCAGCTGAAACCATTCTTCCTCTGTTGTTCTTTTGAGAATTGATTCCCACTATTGGTTCTGTTTCATTTATGGTATACTATGATATTGAATTTGTTGTTTTACTCAACTGGGCTGTTAATTTTTTTTATCTCCTCAATTATTTTGTTTGTTTTTATTGTATACTGCCTGAAAAGCAATAAACACATGTCACAAAGAAACAGATGTATGTGTGTATAAGACTGTTCTGTTTCTGGTATGTCAGTGATTATAGCACCAGCAACCTTTTACACCACAATCTTAGCAAGCTTCTTCAGAAATAATACCAATTGAATTTCCAGGGATTTATTTTCGGTAAGTCTGGTGTTTAGAATTGCAGCTTGGACATTCTACATGTGAAACGCTGGAGAAGAACAGAAGAAGAGTCCTGCTAAATTAAACCACAGCTCCATCTAGTCCAGCATTCTGTTCCCATAGTGGATAAACAGATACCAATGGGAAGTCCACAAGCAGGGCCAGCTCTATCACAAGGCAGAATGAGAGAGATGTCTCAGGCACCAAATTCAGAAGTGTCATGAAAAGGCAGCAATGTGTTCTGTGTTTACTGGTATTCTTGCTTTTATTGACAGCTATGGGGGAAAAGTGTTTGTGGGGTTTTTTTTTGCCTCCTAAATCCAAAGAATGTATGACTGGGGAAGGGGGACAAGGGTTGGGTACAACATACTTTGACTTGGTTGAGTGTATGAATCCCCTATAAAATTACAATACTATGATTCCCCTTTAAATTCTATGACAACATCTTATAGAATCCTGTTATTGGTAGACTGGTGAGGCACTATTCCTGTCTGGCTGAGAATTCTAAAAATCTATCCTTCAAGTGGAAATGCCAGGATTCCATACAGTGTTACTGTTCCAGGAGGAATCATAGCACTGTAGTTGTATAATGTGAGAAGCCCCTGTGTGTATATGTGCAGAGGGTGTTTTCTGCTCTGCTCAAACTACCAAATGAGTTGGCCCTGCCCACAAGAAGGAAATCCTGCTCATGTTCCCCAGCAAATGTAATTCAGAGGCAGACTGTATATGGATATGTGAATGCATATTCACAGCTGTTTATGTGTGCTTGCCTTTGAAAATACAAAGAACATATGGACATAATTAACCAACTTAAAATAAGGTAATTTTATTGATTATGTGTTAAAGCAGGTTTCCTTGCCCCTCCAGAGACTCAAAAGACACTGTTCTGAAACTCAAGATAGTATATCCAAAGTATCCATGTCTTTCTCAGAAAGAAACTACATATCCTTTAACATTTAACAGATTAAAAGTGAGATACATGTGGTCAATCTATACCAGAGTGTAGTCATGATGGTAAATGTTATTAATAAGGAAGAGCAGACAAACTAGGGCAGGCTGCAGCAGTTTGCTTTTGCCTGAGCCTGCTGAGAAGGGCAAGATTCCACCTCCCTCACAATCCCCTCTTGCTGAGTCAACTGACTGCAAAAGAATGTTTGCACCAATGGAAGTAAGCAGAGGATAGAAGGGAAAAGAGGGAAAAGGAGAGGAAAAACTGGACATTTTGAAAGCATCTGAAAAAGTGGAATGAGAGAGGATTAATTGGTACTGTCCTTGCAAGTTTGAAGCAATTGGAGGGGGTATATCACTAATTATGAAAAACCTTGATGCATTGAAGACTCAGGCCATTTCTGCACTACATTCTTATAGCACGATTATTTCATTTTCAACATCATTTGGAATCCTGGTTTTCAAACCTCAGGATTCCATAGGATGTTGAAAGTGGAATTATTGCACTATAAGAGTGTAATGTGGAAATGGCCTCAGACTGCAGTGTGGGGTATGAAGGATGCACCTACTATTTCCACCTTTAAACAAGGATAACAGTGCAAGATTAGCAAGGAATTTTATTTTTAATAGGCTAGTGAATTAAAAATGCTTTAATTATCAGAGAGGATTATAAAACTCTGACCTTTTTAATATTGTTCTATCTGTTTGGTTGTGCTACCTCAACAAGACATCTTATTATTGAAATAGTGCTTATATATGGCAGCTAAATTGTTCATAAGGTGGACTATCTTCTTTATAAAGATTAAGAGTTGAAGCTTTTTCATTTAGGATAAGAGAAACTTGTGGAAAGAATGAAAAAGGGAAAAAAGAAAGGTAAAATGAAATGTATAGGAAATGTTAGAGAGAGAGAGAGAGAGAGTGGGGGAGAGAGAGAGAGAGAGGGAGAGAGACATAAAATGAAAGAAAACAATGCACTCCATACAGGGCATGGTTAATGTATGAAATTCATTCTCACAAGATGTCCTGATGGTAATTTCATTTTATGGCTTTAAAATGTTATTAGACATTTCAGTGTTATTGCACAGGATGGTAAAATGCAGCCTCTACGCTAAGTGAGGCAAGGGCTTATATCCTGTGCAGTGCAATCCTTGTAGATCTGTGCGCACGAGATAGTTATTTGTTCCCCCACACCTGTAGTTCTTTGTATCACATAAGGCATAGATATTCCTCAGGAATGGATATAAGATGTCAGAACAGAAGCTTCAGGAATGGCAAAGAATCAGTTGGACTCAGGGCTGGCTCATGACATTCTGCTACTGGAGGCAAAGGATAAAATGCTGCAAATCCACTGTTTCACATACAGAAACCATCCTGAGTGGTTGCTGAATCTAGCTTCAGTACTGGCAGTACTCATAAGAGCAAGATACCTTAGGGCATATGGGACAGGCTGCATAGCAACATCCACATCTCTATCCTCCAGCACCTTGACTGTTGCCACAACATGCTCCAGGATCTGCCATTTCAGGCAGCCTCCTCACCTTGCTTAATGAAAGGACTGATAACATATGCCTCCTGTTCAGAAAATCTGTCTTCACTATGTTCTACCTGCAGCCTCAACTGGCCACAGGAGAGATGATTTGAGAGCATAGCATCTGCAGTGGCAAAGATGGAATGGAGAAATCCATTTGTATAAGCATCCTTGCACTCGTAGCATTTTGGACATATCCCAGTATATTTCCAACAATCAGATGTGAGGAAGGAAAGTCAGACTGGCTAGCCCCTACTGTTGCTATGGTTATCTATAGGCAGTTATGTTAAAGACGGTGTGCTGAATTGAATGATTCTTTGGGCCAATTCAGCATAAAAATTCTGACATTCAGGCCGAACATTTCTGAAATTTTTGCTGTGATTCCAGTGTTCGACATTAATACACCAGTTCCAGATGTCATTTCTTTTTCTTAAAAAAAATGCACACCCAAATTAGAGATTTGGGTATCTAATAATGTCGCTGAGATCATGAAGTCTTACTCTGAATTAACTTTGTTTGCCTTCAGTGAGTTTATAATGTAGTCAAATGTGGCTTTGTTTTTAAGTAAAATACCATGTTAGAAACTGAAGATAATGGTGCTGAATCTGTCACTACCTGGACACAAAAAAAGTGAGGGAGGAAAGTTTCATTGAAAAAATCTTTTTTCTGCTTCCTACAATTAGGCAGCACAGACCTAAAATAGCTGCAATAATGTTATCACCACAAATTACACAGAGTTTGTATATAAGCTTGTTTAATAAATTATAATGGATTAGGAAATATTTTTGGCCTAAGAAGGTGTTGAACAGATTTGCCTTTTCTCTGTCCCCCATTAGATATGACAGTTTCTGCACTAGACTGTTATAGTGCTATTATTCCACTTGCAACATCCTATGGAATCCTGGGGTTTGCAATTTTTGGTGGGGGGGCTTTACGGTTCACAGCCAGAGAGCTCTTCAGCCTCAGTAAACTACAAGACCCAGAATTCCACAGGATGTTGAAAGTGGAATAAAAGCACTATAACAGTGTAGTGCGGAAAGGTCCTAAAATGTGTTTAGAGGTGGGTGACCAAGATGGTAGAAGGTCTGAAAGCCAAGGTCCAAGAAGAGTGACTTACGGAGATGAGTAGGTTTAACTTGGAGAAGAGAAGACTGAAGGAGTAACATGACTGTCATCTTTAAATATCTGAAAGGATATTCTGTAGAACAGTACTACTCAAAGTGGTGATGCAGGATTTGGTATCAGTCTGTGAGCCATCAGCTGCTATTCAGTGGCTGGATTTCCAGGAAAAATAGAAACAGTTGTAACCAATGAAATCTATTTCTGGTTCCCAGCACATTAGAAAAAATGAATTGCCGGTCTTCCACATCAAGCAGCTTGAAAAGCACCAATGAAGAAGAAAAGGACAACTTATTTTCTGTGGCTCCACAACCCAGGACTCAAAATACAAAACAATGGACTCAAATTGCAAGAATAAAAGATTCCCTAGAAATATTAGGAAGAAATACTGAATGTTAAGAGCTGTTTCCAGGTAGAATTGATTCCTTCAGAGGATGGTGGGACCTGTTTAGAGGTTGGATCCCTCATCTTTCAGGAGGACTTTAGCTATCTATTCCTGTATGACAGGAGGTCAGACTAGATGGCCCTTGATGGGTCTAGGAGCCGGATTGTCAGCAGCACAAGATGGTGGGACCTGCACGACAGGAGTAGACATGGTTACCCACACTCTGACAAAGTATTCTCTCAGATCCTTTCCCTCTGCTAAAGCAGATCAGCTATATGTGTGTGGATGTCAGGAGGTGTATTTCGCCTGCTCAGCTTTGAAAATGGGAGATTTTCTTGCTGCTGATGGGAAAATGTTTTTATTTGTGATCAGCCACAGATTAAAGATAAGAGTTCTTCCTCCTTGGAGTGAGAGTATGGATCCAGGGAAAGAAGTTGAGAGGCCATGAAGGAATGCCTATCAGTAGCATCCAGCTTGTGGCTTTTAACAATAAACTTTTGATGTGTAGAACCAAGGCATAGAGAAAGATGTTCCCAAGAAATAATTATCCCATTACTACTAAAATATGTGGATGGTTTGTTGCATACAATGAAAAAAGCTGTTGATACACCCATTTGTGAAAGAAGTAAATTTTCACTGACGTCTTAACAACCCACCTTTTGATACTGGAGTAAATGCTGGTGCAGGATGAAATGGTTACTAAGCCTTCAGGGACTCCATTTTACTCTTCTTCAGTCCATGGTTTTCTCTTTCTTGCCCCATGGTCTGTCAACATTCATTGGCCAAGATCCTAGATGGCCAGACATAGTACAAGAGTAAAACTTTACTCATAGTACAAGAGTAAAACATGTAAAACTCTGCTAATAGCTCCCACTTGAAAACCCCTATGACTTACTGTTTTGCTGTGAAAGGACATTCTGTTCCTGGTGGACTGCAAGGAGGATTGGAGAAGTGTCTGACTGTGTCCCATTAGCCACATGCAGTTTGGGGTTATTTTCCACTAAGACTCACTGGGGTCCTCTGTAAGTCTGAGTGAATTATGTAATTGGTCTGCATCTGTTGCTGATGCTCTCCATAAGTAACAGAATGACTGTTGGAGAGCAGAGACTATCACAGTGCAAGATGAGCCTTGACTTTGGATATTGTGGGGAGTGGAAGAGAATACCAACCTCCACAATGAGCAAGTAAAGGACATATACAGGCGGATGGTGAAGTTATACCCATGTATGTCACTAAGAGGATGCCAGCTCACATTTTCTAAGCATGCTTAGTGTTCATTTGTCTGGATGACTTTGTGGCAGTGTGGAAACGGCAGCATACTGGGTGCATTAATTCCTTCCACCTCAAATAGGCACCTCTTTCATCTATCCCTGGAAATGTGGTAAAAATATTTTCTCAGTGGGATCCAGGAAACCATCTACCAGGCAGTTCTTTCTAGCTTTTAAAATCTATATAGCTCTTCCTCTACTCTGCTTTTGGCACCCACTACACTGCATTTCCTGTTCCCCTTGGTTTTTACTCCTTGTCCCCTGATTCAGGACACCATGAAGACATACTCAGTAGTCAATGGAATATTTTGGGATTGCACACGCACACACTTTTACACACAGGCTTTTGGGTTCTCCTAAGCTTTTCCCTCTAATGTGTGTGGGGATACTATTTTAGTTACATAAGCACAGGCACACACAGATACAACGGATGATGTTCAAGTTATTCATGAAACTTCATTTCTGAATTATTTTTCTAATTTTGATTTAGACTGCAATGGAAAGGTAATCTTAGGCCAACCTGGACATTTTTCTAATTCTTTCTAGTGAGCTGTAAAGCAACTTTTATTGCAATTAGGTTTAGGTTTTAAGAGTTCTGTTTGCCCTAATCCTTTTACTTCTGCTGTGTTCTTATTGCAGGGTAGAACTTGCTTTGCTCAGTTTTTCACAAAGATGGATTTAATAGAGGAAGGAAATCATTACCTAACCAAAGCAAGATTTATCATCCCTTTGTGAATGCATTTATTGGTATAAATAGAAATTGTTTTAAAACATGTTATTTAGTAGTTTCCATTATGCAGCTGTCTATTTAAATCATTTAATTTTGGCATCTAATCTAACTACAGGTCTCCATCAGAGACAAATAAGAAACCATATGTGTAAAGCATCTGTGGAAATCTTCCATTTATTTATGAAAGCATTAGAGAAAGACTCTGATGTCAGTTACTTAACCATAATAGACGTTCCTTTACACCTATAGTGCTGAGTTACGTGGGCATATCCCTCTGTGGTATCTTATACCTACTGCTGTTTCCTTCATTATATACAGATGCACAGCAGTGGAGATAGTAATAGTCTTTCTTAATTAAATAAAGCTAAATGTTAATTAGTCAGAAAATTTGATTTATTTTCAGCACATGAAACTTTTCATTGTGTATCTCTTCTCTACTAAAGAACAGGTTGTATAGTCATTTAGAACTTTGCATTTCCGCCTTTGTTTCGAATCTGTGTTTGGAGTCTTGTGGTGGGATCTAATCGTCATAGAGAAATTATAGGTCTACAGATGTTTTCAAGATGTTACTCTGTCAGTAGCAGATTATCCCCTGTAGCAAAATCTCATTAAAGTGCAATTTACAGAGCTCTGGTGATGTTGCCATCAACCAAAATTAAAGGCATTAATTTTTCAAAGTTCACAGAAGTCCTTACATAAATGATGTAGCAGTTTGCAAGAACAATTTACAGAAGTGTTATTTGCCAAATTAACCTACATTAACAGAACAAATGTTATATGGATGTTGAAGGAAGGGTTGGGCAGTGAAATCGCAGCTGTTTGCATTTTGTGTAAGGTGTTAGGTGCACACACAAAAAAGTGTTGAAAGGTAACAATGACTGCATGCTGGGTGAAGGGTTCAAAGGAGAAAACAAGCACCTGAACTCTTGCTTGAAAGAGTTAAGCCTATAATAGAGTGATCACCAGTTGGGGACACCCAGGGAGACCTTAAATTCTACTTTGAAACATCTGTACTCAAGATCTTTGAAAATATTCCCATTTAGAGAATGAGTTTATGTAGCTCATGTTGCGAATATGCCTTTTCAATACATTACCACATGTTTATGCAGGTATTTATTGGCTTAGGAGGTCTATACTTCCGATGAATGTAGAAGTGACATGTAGAGAACATCAGAAAACATCACTAGGTTTCATGGCAGGAGGCCAAATGTGTGTGTGTTTGTGTGTGTCTGTGTATGCAGACATATATACACAAACATATCTATAATTGTCTCTGAGGCCATGAAAAATAGCCTGGGAGGCAGTTCCACTACAGGTGTATTACTCTTCATCCTTCTTCTGTGGTCCACCATGGAAATTTATATTAGTTATCTGGTTCAAGAAAGTCTTTAGATATGTGTTGTTGTTCAAAATAAATTAATGACAGCAGCAAATATTCTCACTGGTGTGCAAGTCAGAATTCTGATGCTGGGAAAATTGCCCTGTAATTTAATGGCAACTACTGTTACCCCTCCAGAAGGACACAATAATTATAACATTGATTTCTTTTAAAAGGCAACCAGCGCACAGCAAAAATCTCTGTCTATATGAACTGTCTGAAATGTTAAGATTAAGAATGACTGGGCATATCAAAATTTTTATTTTTAATGTAGCTCATCATATCATAGTTCTGTTTCATCATATCATAGTTCCATACCTGAAACCATTAGGAAAACTAATAGTTTTAAGATTGTATTTCTCTCTTTTTAACTGCATTCATTTAATTAAATGATAATTATTCTGACTTGTACAAAATCAACGACTTTGGGATAATACTTGATGAGATCAACTCTTGTGATCAGAGGCAGAGATCCTAAGAAAAGATAATGATAGGTTTGTGACTAAGGCTACATGGGGAAATTGGGTCCATTCACACTAGAGTATACAATTGTAGCACTGCTGCTCCACTTCAACTGCCATCTTTCCATCCTCAGGAATCCTGGTATTTGCATTTTAGGAAAAGGTATTTTGAATTGCCAGCCAGAGCTCTAAAGCCTTTCCATACTACAAATCCCAGGAATCCATAGCATGTGGCCAAGGCCATTAGTGGAATCATAGCACTATAATTGTGTACTGTGGATGGGTCTCTTGTCATCAAATATTTGATAAGCACTGTATGCAGTCATATGGCTTACTGCTATCTGCTTTCCAGGTACAGTGATCTCTGTGCTCCAAAGGAAGTGGGTCAAAGATGTGGCCCTTCAGATGCTGTTGGTATGCAACTCTTGTAATTCCTTACCTTCAGTTTTTCTAGTTAGGTCTGATGGGAGCTATAACTGAACAAGATCATTGCTTGAAAAGGCTTCTGCCCATGAACATGCTATGCTGATTTATTATGTTTTTTTTTTAAAAAAAAATCTATATTGCAAACACAGCATATGCAGGCAGCATACAGCAATTAATCCGTAATATAAATATAGAAGTTGAAGGCTTTCACGGCCGGAATCCATAGGTTGTTGTGGGTTTTCTGGGTTTTGAGGTCATGTTCTATTAGTATTTTCTTCTGATGTTTTGCCTTCATCTGTGGGTGGCATCTTCAGAGGATATCCTCTGAAGATTGCAGCCACAGATGCAGGTGAAACGTCAGGAGAAAATACTAATAGAACACAGCCTCAAAACCCGGAAAACCCACAACAACCTATAAATGTAGAAGCATATAAATAAATTTTATACAACTAACAAATACACAGTTTAAAAAACATATGGCCAGACACTAAAATATTTCAATTTACATTTAAACTGAATCAGAAATTATGCATAGTTTCTTGGGACAATATTCCAAAGTGGGTGCCTCTATAGAAAAGATCCTTTTATTGGTAGTCACCAGAGATATTAATCAGATCTGCCACATCCAGGAGGCCCTCTGATTATTTCAGCAGCTGGATAGTTCTATATGGGAGAAAGTATTATCTTGGCTATCCCAATCCGAAATAGTTGGAATAGTCTCTATAATGTTACTGGATTCTCTGTTATCTTAACTGTTACTGGAAACTTTGAAAATGAAGATATAGAGTGTCTTTATGTTACACAGTTGCAACAGTTTGATACCATTTCAATTGTCAGGGCTCCACCCTATGCAATTCTGGGATATGTAATTTGATGAAATATGTAGAATTTTCTGATATAGACTTCTATTGCTGTAGTTCAGGGGAGTAAATCCGTGCTACCTATGAGATTGCCCATCATCTACTGAAATCAGATGGGCTTTGTTACTGTGACAGCCATTTGCTTATCTGTGATCAACCAGTTATGGACAGAGATCACTAAAGTGCCAGAAATGAGAGGCCCACAACGCTTGGCCTGGCTTCCAGTTCTGACTTGCTGCTACCCTTATATGCTGCTGCTTCTAATAACTTATGATTAAAGCCTATACTTAAGATACAATATTGAAGTTGTTTATTGTGTAGCAGGGTTGGCCACACTCCCATAAACTCACGGTTGGCTTCTTTTTCGCTTTGCTTGTACGGGCAAGCCATGATGAACTATGCCTTGACTTTTGCTCTCATTTGCAATAGTTCTATTTAGGTTAGTTCTCATTTCTTGCTCATTGTTGCTTGAGTCCTCGATAGTTCTTAGTAAAGATCTCTATTACAGGGAACAATTCTTTTAACTGTTACGTTCAAGGCAAACATTAATATTGCGAATTCAGAATGGATGGCCATCACAATATATTTTTGCAATATCCACATGACATCTGATTTATGCTTTTGAAAGTACATGCTTAGATGAACTGATGACTTTATACACTTACATTGAGGATTTTTAGTGCACTTGTAGATTGAAATCTTCTAATGAAATTATAAATAATAATAATTACAGCAGACCCATAATCACAGAAATTATACACAAAATAATTTTTGAGTAATCACAGTGTTAGAATACTCATGACCATATAAATTATAAATAATGATAATAGGATATTCAATAATGGTGGCTGGGAAAGTTACTTTTTGGAGTTCAAATCCCCTGGCCAGGAGGGCCAATGGTCACGATGTGTGGGAATTTCTGGGACTAGTCCAACAAAGAAAATTTTGGCCAATTCCGCACTAGCCTAGCACTAGCTGGCCCCTCCCGAAACTGCAAACCCCAGGATTCCAAAGGATGTTGTAAGTGGAATCATTGCGCTATAACAGGCTAGTGCGGAAATGGCCTTTGTGAACTCTTCTTGTGACAAATTCTTGACAAACAATGGGGATCTTTCAACTTATTTCAGGTAGAGAATTTTAAAACTGATTCTAGCCCTCAAAAATTGACAGTCAAAACCCAATGATTTCAGTATGCTGCAGTATTGATCTTATTATCTACAAAGTCAATGCCTTCTCTCTATAGCCTTTCCTTGCTGTCAGAACAAGCTGCCTTCAGAATTTATCTTGCTTAAAAGTAGAAGTGGTGGACCCTTGGGGGAAAAAACCCTCCAGTGTCTGTCAATGACCTGATTAAGCCATTTATAGGCTTCCTTTAACTTTCAATTAAAAATCTCAGCTACCTTTATTAACAGACTCAGAGAGCTTCAGAGACTACATTCTCAGTCCCACAAGTGGTCTCTTTCATTGAACATTTATTATCTCATATCTTTGCTTGTTCATCCCTATGAACCGTCCCTACGTGAGGGATGTTGGGTGCTAAAAGCTTTTTAAAAATGTTTTTAGTACATGCAATGCACCCAAATTAGTTCAGGAGTTTGAATCATATTATAAGCCAACCAAGATCAAAGAACTGTCAGTGAAAAGCGAGAAACATTAGCAAATGTTTGAAGTAAATTAGATGTTATTTTATCCAACTTTTATTCGAAATTGGAATGAACAAAAGACTATTTAATGTCATTATTATGGGGGTGTTTTTTTTTTAAACCTCTGCTTTGAGCTATAGTTTTAATTTCCTTGAATCCTGTTGTTGACATTTTGATTTCCATTGGATTAGTTCCTTGAAACTACCAGCTTGGTTTTGTGCTTAGGGAAAGGCTAAATGACCATATCTGTGGAATGGAGAATATTCTGCAATTTTAGAACTCTAAAGGAAGTTCAATATTACAAATTCACATTAGTTTTATACAATTCTAAGCCTTGTGACTTCTCTCACAAAATCCTAGGAGACTGAGAACTCATTTTTGGATTCCCAGTCTCCATCATAATGCTACAGCTCTTAAAATTTTTTCAAAAGAGATATTGAACAAATTGTTAACAGCTTTTGTTGTTGTGTGCCCTCAAGTCATTTCCACTTAGGTAGACCCTAAGGTGACTCTATCACAGGATTTGTTCCTCTGAACAAATCTTGCCAAGAAAACCCTGACTTTGCTTTCCTTTGAGGTTGAGGGAATGTGACTTGCCTAAGGTCACCCAGTGGGTTTCAATTGTTGAGCAGGGATTCAAACTCTGGTCTTCAGAGTTGTAGTGCAATGCTCAGACAATTACACCATGCTGGCTCTCTTGTTACATCCTAATAGAGGAACAGAACAACTGCATCAAAAAACAAAATTGTGTCTAATACTGGATATCTTGTTTGTACCTGTTAGCTTTTCTACGCACAACTGAAATTTCTGGGACACAATGCAAGAAAGAGTTAAGTGTGCAAGTCTGCTGAGTTCCCTATGTTTAGTCATGCCTTTCTCTGTGTTGATTGTAGCCCTGATATTCTCATCTGTATCTTTTCTTCTTATATATTTTTAGATTCTATTATCTTCCCTTTAAATCTGTTTTATGCCATCAATATAGGCTAAGCTATTTTAATTTTCATTTGTAACAGTTTTAGTTCCAAGTCCATCTTAGAATCCTGAAACTTATTAGGAGTGAAAAAACTAGAATTTGCCGTGATCCTTTGTTTCAGGGCTCTTTGATATCCTTGTTCTGTCAAATTGTTGCTTTTCCAATATGAGCTGTAATTAGATTTATAATGATTCTTCCACATATTTCTACCATTTTGGTGTATATTCTGCTAGATTTGCTTCCCACCAGTGAAATGGGATGTAGCAGTATGGTGGAACAAGGGTATAGTTATCGAGGGGGGACAATGGTCCTTAATTCTGGCCCCCAAGGAAATTTTCCTTAAATCCCAAAATCTCTAGCATTGCAGAGAGTGAGACACAGAAACTTGTTCTCACCATTTTTTTCTTTTATCCGCTATCTTATCTGCCTCTTTTCTCTGCACTCTGCTTCTAAATACAGTACTCAGGTAAAAGTTTTGAGTTACTGCAATGCTAGAAATTGGGGGACTGAAGGAAAAATTTATTGGGACAGAATTCTTATTCAGTGGCAATGTCCTCATATTGTCCCTAATAGCTAAACCCCTGGAGTAGGGTAAGAACAACCCTTCCTCCTTCCCCCCTTCCTCCTCCTCCTGCAGGCTGCAGAGATAAGCCTTGCTGTTTGTTTTAAAGAAGAAAATACCGGCCATAAAATAGTGTCAGTCTTCCTTCAAGTCCTATATTCCATATTTGCTTTCTTGGGTCTTTGCTTTGAACTGTAGCTTTATCTCCATTCAAGCCTAATGACTGTGGTTTATAAACATCCCTTTCACATGTTTCAAAATTAAAAAACAAAACAAAAACACAAGCCTTACTACTATTTCTACTAACAGGAACCAAGTAGGTATGGTCAAAAATTTGCTCAAAGTAGCAAATTATATTATTGATTACTCCCAAAGCACATCAGAAGTGGCTCAACTCATAGTGTTAAGAAAAATGCAGTTCTTTTTTATTGAAGGAAGCTGCTTAACAAAATCTACTTAATTTCAGCCTGCAAATGACCTAAACATGAGCTCCTGAATACTGTTCTTTTTTTTGTTCCAGTGAGAGTAGGCCCTTTGAAACAACTGGGTCTATCTACATGTCAACTCACCATTGATTCAGTGGATTTACTTTAGTATCCAAGAAGATTTAGGCTGATGTCTTGTGAAGTCTCCAAGGAAAACCAGACAACAAAGTAAAATAAGGATGGCATGAAAGCCTCTTAGGGTGGTGACTTCAATATTACCGGGTGCTGAGTCTACTATTAGTTTTAGTCAGAACTTTAAAAATGCTGTACAAGTTGCTGAATTTATTTTGGGGATTGAGTTCAGCACCCTGGACAACTCACTTTAAATTCATTCAGGAGCAGATTCACTTCCCACTAACAGGGAAGTCATCAGTTGTCATTGGTTTGAATCACATCCTCATTGACAATGTATTATGGTAGAGCAGCAAGTTCAGCCCCTTTTCCTTATGTGTATATAGAGTAACTGAACACTTGAATGGAATGCTGATATCAGTCTTATTCCTGATTGCACGGACAATTGGACAAGTGACGAATTATAAATTATTCAATGAAATGGCTTAGAAGGATGGGTGGAATCTGTTGCACTTTCCGTTTATATTTTTACTGTATGTACATTCTGAAAACCTGAATGAGATTTATGTTTATTTCTTCCTGATATACCTCAATATCTTCTTTGCACATACTCTCTCTGTTTGGTTAAAATACTGCAGTTCATGATTATGGCTAGATTATTACTGAAACCAAAGAACTGTTTATTTTGCAATAATTGTCTTTGCAAAGGTACTAGACTGATTGCACCTCATGAACATAACATTAAAGAACTGCAGATTGGTAAGAGAATGCAAAGGCTACTTGATCCAACCCCCAGACATGCAGGAATTCACATCTAAAGTATCATTAGTAGCTGGAAATCCATCTTCTGTTTAAATAACTGCAAATGAGGGAAAATCTATCACTTTCCTATATTGTCCATTCCACTGTTGAACAGCTCTTAGAGTCAGGGCATTCTTCAGCTTTAGTTGGAATCTCCTTTCCTGTAATTTGAATCTGTTGGTTGGCTACCTTCTTGAGCAGAAAAAAAAAGTGACACTACTTGAGACAGTTAAAAATAGCCATCATATCAACAATCTTTTTTCCCCAGTGAAACATATCCAAACCCCTCAAACCATTCTTGGTTTCTGGAACCTTCACCATATTTCGTCACCATCATTTGGTCTCCTTTCTGCATGTCAATACTTTTTAAACTATGGTGCCCATAAATGGAATTTAATTTTAGGTACAACACGATATGTTATCTGGTGGCTTCAAGCTATTGCAATAGGTTTGCTGATGTTGATAGCCTGGGAACTGTGTTCCAGTCTTAGACTCATTGACTAGTTATATGACTGCATGCTTTGGGTTTATAGTTTGCCTGTCTGAACAGTGCATAGAGCAACATATCTCCTGTGTTTGGATGCCTGTATTATTTCAGCCATGGGGAAATGTGTGTATGCATATGCCTTCAGGTCACCTGTAAGTAGGCACTGACTATGTGTGAGCATGCTAACAGGCAGGAACATGTGAGTGGAGAGAAGCTCTGGCTCAGTCATGTCTGTCGTGATAAATTTGGAATATCCCAAAATTTAGTTTATCAGCAATATGTTTTATGAAGAACTATCCCATCAGCTACAGTTTCAATACAGCTTTTATAACTGAGCCAGATTAGTGTCAATTTTTGTTCCAGAAACAAAAGTGTCTCTAATTCAATTATGTGTACTGAACTGGTGTTCAGTTTGGAATATTTGCAATGAGCAGAGAAATGTGAGGAAGTAGTGAATGGCAAAAGAACACCAAAAATACTGGGAACAGATGCAGTAATTAAAGCAATAGCTTAAATATCATTTTATGATTTTAATTATGTAAAATGATGTACACTGTTTAAAATATGTGAAGGTAAAAAGTCTGTTACTGAAATCTGAGATTTTTTTTTTTAAAAAAATACGCCCCAAATGTGGTACAGGAAAACCAGGTTGTTTCACTTTTCCTATTAATGGGCTAGTACAGGAAGTATGATTTGTTAGGCTCTAAATAACCTACATGTTCACAACAGTTCTTCTGATCAGCTAAAACATGCCTGAGCAATCTGAAATAGTGAGGAAATTGTTTTGCATTTCCTTAAATATTTTATTGCTGTAACTTCTCATTCCTTTGAGAGCTATTTTGTATAGTGTAAATTCACACAAGCTTGTAAACAGAATTCCCCACTAAGTGTCTTTGTGTTTAGCCTAATACTGCTACTTACTCCATCCAACAAAGAAATAGTTTGGTTTCAGTTGTGATTATGCCTAGCCACAATAGGCTTAGTATTGGGCTCAACAGAAGTGGATAAAGTTCAATAAGGATGCATACCATTCTCAGGGTTACTGATAGCCCTTCAAAATGGTTTCAGGTGATTAATGGAGGAGTGGGGTGAGGCCTTCCAGGTGTTACTGGACTACACATTCCAATCACCCTAGTATAGCCAATAGTGGGGAATGCTGAGGGTTGCCACCCAACAGCATCAGAAGAGTCATATGAGTCCGTGGCATAAAACATATTTCTAGTAATCTTGTCATTGGAGGATTATGGGAAATCTATTGTTTGTTGAGACTGTTTTTCCTCCTATCACTTGACATCAGTGAATGAATACAAGACAACAAAATATCAAGCCCTCTGTAAAACTTTCAAATCTTTCAATTATGTTGTAGGAGCTTCTGTAGGATTTGTTAAAGGACTCTTTGCACTTGGGTAGTCAGTCCTATCACAACCATATATTTTGCCTTTCTTCCTCTATCCTCTGGAGCCTGTAAATATAATCTGAAATCAAATTGAAAGACCAAAAGTTAATTTTTCATATTCATGTCTGGACTGTGGGAGGTCAGGATTCCCCTGGAATATTCAGAATATGAATGATCCCTTCCTTTTCCCCCAGTAGTTGAGTCTTACGCTCATACAGTTCCAGTTCAAGTGAAAAGGGAAAAGGCAGTTAAAAACAGCAAAAAGAGCAACTTCTCCATTCCATCAGTATCTATCAGAAAATTATCAGGCTAGCCATTATTTTGCATCACTCACAATCTCTGAGACCTAGCATCACTGTGAAGTATGTGGTGGTTTCCAAAATTGATGGAGAATATTGACAGAAAGCTCTGAAAAGTGTTATTATTATTTTTTTCTTAGAGCCCTTCCACATTACAGTGGTTTGGTGTTGTGTGCCTTCAAGTTGTTTCCAACTTATGGTGACCCTAAGGCAAATCTATCACAGGGTTTGCTGAGGCTGAGTGTGTGATGTGCCCAAGGTTACCCAGTAGGTTTCCATGCCTGATCAGGCAATCAGACCCTGGTCTCCAGGGTCATAGTCCAAAGCAAAAGCCTCTACACCATGCTAACTCTCTTTACAGTGGTATAGCACCATATTCAACTTTAACTGCCATGGCAACATCATGTGGAATCCTGGGATCCGTACTTTAGGGAAAGACATTTAGAATTCTTAGATAGCGAACTCTTGGGCGTCAGAAAACAGCAAAAAGAATTCTACAGCATGCCATTTGAGAACATTTTTTTCAGGTCTAAATAATATACTGCAATAATTGGAACCATTCGGAATTAATTTTGTAAAGTTTTGTGGAAATTAAATAAAATAGCTTCCAGTCATGAAATTCCTAAAAGCTACACTTTACCTTTTACTCTAAATACACTTCTTGTTAAAAATGCAGTGATAAAAATATATATACTGGCCAAGGTCCATGAAAATTCAGAGTTGTGTAACATATAAAGTATAAATAAATATTTCTGAAATTGTAATTTTTAATAACACAGTCCAGCAAAGAAAGCTGTTAATTTTTCAGGAATATCATAATATTAAATAGAAGGGGAAAAGTGAGCTCCTTTGCAGCTTTTAATAAGTGTGTCGGCTTAAACCAACTTTGATGTTAACTTTTGGAGAAAAGTTGAACCCATATGAAAACAACCAAGAATTATTCAGAGTCCTAAAACTAAATACATTAGTTGCTGTTCACTATACTTAACAATTCCCCATTATTTTCCCTTACCTGATCCTGATTAATGGACTGAAAAAACAAAGGCCTTCCATTGGTTTTGTAACATCCTTTCTGCAGTTTATTATTTAAATGTGAGTCAGGTTTACACAATTCATAAAAAGTACTGCATACCAGCTTCTATTTGGAGCTTGTATTTAAGTCAGCAATCGAATATAAGTCCTCTTGAGTACAGAGACTGACAGCAATGGTCCAATATAGTCAGTAAGTAGAGCTCTTGGGGGGTTTCATTAGGAAGAAAGCCTTTAGCTGCCATTTTGTCCTATCCTTTTAGATCCCTAACAAAATGATGGCATCTACAATGAATGCATAATTGCATAGGTCTCACAGTTTATTGGCCACAGGATTTTAGTTGCATATTATGCATATTATGCTAATACTAATAAAAAAATATTCTTCTCTGACTGGAGAATTTACTTGCATGAACAAATCTGTTTAATTTGATTTAATACCTTGGTAATAGTATAAAACATTTGAGCTCATTGCATTTGACTTTTGTTTGCAATTGAGTTAGTGTTTTAATCTATAATGTTGATCAATTTGGTTGACCAAAGTCAATTGCTCATGAGGTTTTCCAAACAGTTGTTCCTTGTGACAAGCGTACCAATGTTGCCATTCAGTTTTTAAACCAAATTCAATATTAAACCATGAACATTTTGTCATTCTTCTATAATCATATACAGTTTTATACAACATAAAAATTACATTGCTTGTTCATTCAGTGCAGTATACTAAATCCTGAAATGAAGCCTTCTCATTATTTCTTTTGATTTTTTTTTAAATACATGCCACCCATCACTGGAACTTTCAGGATAGTTTATAAAAATGATCTCGCACCTAAATGAAATGTAATAAATAATATACTTGAATATTTCCAAACACATTTTTAAGAAGTTGGGAGCAATAAAAAACCTTTGTCCAGGTAGTTTAGGCTAGAACCAAAAAGAAAACAAGTGTTGACATGTAGTTTGGCAAGGATTTGGAATTCTCTGCTAAAGAGATTAATTGCACTCCACTGAACCTTATGGCACTACAGTGCTTTAATGAAGTACCCTAAATACTTTACCAGACTTTTAGTAACGAGCCATGATAGTGACATAAAATCATTTAAACTGTGTAGTATAGATATTTATTGAATTTACTACATTAATAAATACACTTATACACTTGTATGAAAGGTACTCTTTGGAACTCCCCCCCTCCACAGCTCGTGCGGAGTGGTGGGGGTGAAGTTATAAGGAGGAAAAATGGAGTTATTGTGCTCCCCTGTAAGAATTGTGCCCTCAGTGAAGTTTTCCTTCAGTTGTCAGATTTACAGAATTGCAGAAAGTGAGACATTAAAATGCATTCACACATAGAACTCATATATTAGCTATGTTTGCATTAGCTGGGTGGCTTTACTTGCCCTGTTACTCTACTTTTAAATGCTCAGCTGAAGTTTTAATTTACTGTAATGCTAGAAAACTGAGGACTAAAGGAAAATTTCATTTTGCTCTCCATGTAGTTATACCCCAGATCAGTGGCTTTACCTCTTTAGTGTTAGGACTCTGGCATTGGAGGACGGGAAAAGGAGGCATTCTGGGAGTATATGGAGAAGAGCAATCTCCTGTATAGAAGAGACTCTGAACTCCCAAGGATCCACAGTTGTCCTGGCCCCAGTAAATGCACAAAATGAGCTAGTAATCAATGTAAGTGCTTAATTTCTTCCAAATGATTTTGTGTTGGAGGAAGGGCAATTGATAAATATAAGGGGGAAATCCTGGAGAGAAGGGGAGAGAGAGAGAAAAAAAGAAGAACAAAAATCTCTCTTTCCCCCATTTTTAAAATTAACATTTTCAAGTTTTCAAATCAATAATCACAGCAAATAGAACAAATGCTTCATAAATTTCTGCAGAGCTCCCCCGCCCCCCGCTCACTAATGCTTAACATTTTGCTGCCATGTTAATTAATTAGGCCATAGCTGGTTTTTCTGATCTTTCATCCAGTTCTCCAGAGGGGTTGTCATCTTTATCTGTTGTCAGAGTTTCTACTCTGTCAACATTACACTGGGATGTCTCAGAGATCCTGATGTCAAAGCTCTGTGAAATAAAGTTTAGGATTGCCCTGCTCCTAAATGTGCATAATTTTGAATACATGAAAAAGTTTTTAAAAATCAGTTTGTTTTTAAGATAATGTACTCCTCTGTTGCAACTCCTTCTATAGGTATGTGCCTTTTAGTTGCCTGTCAACCCTTAATTCAGTTTATCCTGTCCTTTCTTATGTCACAGTGGCTAACCATTTTACATAAAAATACAGTTAAAATCATATATTGAAAGCAATTCTAATTATATGTCTCAAATTGCCAATTACAGATATATGAATTCCCTAATACTGGAAACCATGAATTATGCATATCTGCTAAAATTCAAGAATAGAAAAGAAAAGAACTCAAATACAGGTGAAAATGTCCTATTTGTTCCTCAAAAGCATGTGAAAATCATATTTGCGCTATGCAATTTTCATAAATATGTTTCCTAAAATTAAAATCTTCTGCCTTTAAGACAGTTTTTCAGTCAATCAAAACTTGAGATAGTTTTGCAGTCAATTAAAATTTCTTATTTTTTTTATCAGATTACTTGGCTAATGTTGTATTCCTGTTAACATTCTTAAATTCTGATTTTCTAGGAAAAAAATTGGAGCAAAACAGATCCAGACATGTCTGTCTATAACTGAAGGGCTACTTTCCCATGAAAAAAAGAATGAGCAGAGATTGCCGCTCATGGAAGTAGGGTATTTTCATTGGTTTGCCTACCCTCTATAGCACTCTGTCTTCCCCCAGCACCTCCAGCTTCTTCATTAGGGCCCATTCCACAGCTTACCTTTTCTCGGCGCTGGGGTGAGGGGATCACGCGAGCAGCCTCTTGCGAGAGGCTCTCGCATCCCCACTGCTTCAACTCTGAAGTTGCTGCCTGCCGGCTGGCAGACAACATCAGGGCTCCGCCTCTTCCTTCTGCAGCGCAGCAGGGCATTTTTCCAGCCTGGGAAAATGCCTGGTTGCACTGTGGAAGGAAGGAAGAGGTGGACCCCTCATGTTGCCTGCCAGCTGGCAGGCAGGCAGCAGTTTTGGAACCAAAGCAGCGGGGATGTGAGAGTCTCTCACAAGAGTGTGGCAAGTGCGTCCGGGGCCCTGAAGCGATGCACAATTGCACACCATTTTTGGCTACAAGCTAGAAATAGTGTGCGATCAGTGCCTGCCAGACCCGGCAGCATCACACAATTGCGACGACATCGTCTGAAATGCTCCTCGTAATTGCACGATGCTCCGGAGGCCCTTTTGTATGGCAAATGCCGTGTGAAAAGGGCTCAGGTTAGGAAACCTTCTGGAAGTAGGAGCTATAGGAAGGGAAAGTTGGACTGTATGCTGACTGGGTGGAGGGAGTAAAAATTGACTAAAAACACATTCCCTCCTTCTTGCAGATGAACGTTTTGTGAGAAGAACATCCTTCATAGGTTTCTTTCATACTAGGCAATTATAGCATTTTGATACCACTTTAACTGTTATGGCTCAGTTCTGTGGAATTCTGGGATAGGTAGATTCATGGCATATTTAAAATTTTCTGCCAGAGAGCCCTAGTGTTTCACAAAACTACTAGGATTTGATGGGTTGCAGCCATGCTGGTTATAGTGGTTTCAAACTGCTATAATTGTGTAGTGTGAAAGAGATCTGGACTGCACACAACAAAGGTACAAATCTTTCTTATATCCAATGGGATGGTTTGTCCATCCAGCCTAATGCTGACTACCTCTACTGCTAATGGCTCTCTGAAATCTTAGACATAATGCTTTCTCATTGTCTGCCACCTGATCCTTTTAAACAGGTGAGGGTTTGAACCTGACTGTAAGAAGCTGATGATCTTCTTCTAGTGTTAAAGAACCACAAGATTTCCCATACTGAAATCCGATTTACTGAAATCATAATTTTCATTTGGTCATCAACAGCATCTTCTGTACCTCCTGCTGCATGCAACCATATACTGCTGCACAATTTAAGTCACTATTAAACACTGTTACATTTTTAAGTGGTTTTAAATAAGTATTATTTAAGTGGTCATGCTGGCTGGGGGATGAGCTGAGTTGAGTCGAGTCAGTGCATCATATATTGCTGAGTCAAGTCCAAGTCAGGTCATTGGCCATTTCCACACTACACTGTTTAATGCTATTATTCCACGTTCGATATCCTATGGAATCCTGGGATTTGAATTTTAGGGAGGGGCATCTAGAATTCTCAGCTAGAGATTTCTTTGGCCTCAGTAAACTACAAACCTCAGAATTCCACAGGATGTTGAAATAATAGCACTATAACAGTATAGGGTGGAATTGGCCACTGAAATTATTTAAGTCTGACTTGACTCCGAGTCAATTGACTCAAGTCTGTATCACTGAATATTGCTTATCTTTTCATGTTGCAAAGTAGTTTCTTTTGTTATTAAAAACATTTGTAGAATGCTAGTTTTCCATGGTTAAAGAGAGAATGTACACTATCTTATCCAGGGCTGGTATCGTATCCATGTGTATGACCCAAATGTGGTGCAAAATCACTTTGCAATGGCCCTTTGCTCTTGACATATAGTCAGTAACTTTCAATATTTCTTCTGCCTCTAATTTTGAATCTTGTATAGTTATTTGCTATATGTAGCACACCAGGATTAAAGGAGTTTTGACATTGGTATAATCACCTGAATCTGAAAAAAGAATGTTTAGGGTTGGTGAAACCATTTGTGAATCATAGTCTTGATGGCTTTAACATAATCTCACTGGAAAGGTCTCACCAATGAGCAAGTATTCATATAAATGAATCAATCACAAAATCCATTGGTAAAAACAAATCAGGTTGCTTTCTGAATCACCAAAACAGAGTTTGAATCAAATTTTGTGGTTAGTACACATATTTGATTTTGAGAAGATACTTGTAGTTAGTCTAAAACTAGCTAATAATAATAATAATAATAATAATAATAATAATAATAATAATATTTGTTTTTATCCCGCCTCTCCCAATGGATCGAGGCGGCATTACAGGAATATATATAAAATACATTAAAACATTAAAATGTACCCCATCCTCCCCACCCACCCACCCTTCTAACCCCCTAAAACACATTAACTATTAAAAACAATTAAAAATAAGATTAAAGACAAGAGGACAGTTGATGAGAGGCGTTGGAACACTAGTCTGGGAAGGCCTGTCAGAAGAGGACAGTCTTGACTGCCTTTTTAAAGCAGTCAAGACTAGTAATATGCCGGGTCTCTTCCAGCAGGCCATTCCATAGTTTGGGAGCTCATAAACACATCTGTGGAATTCAACTAATTATTGGACTGGTATGTTGTAAATATCCAAAAATTAATATGGATCCCAGATGGGTGTGGTCTGAATTAGCTCTGGAGGTGTGAGTGGACCAATTCTCAGTCTATTTCAGACCTGATCTGTACTCTAGTTAATATGGTGCATGCTTCAGGATAGCTAGGGTCTATCAATTCTAGTTAAATTCTGGGGTTTCTTTTGCAAGGGGAGTCCAAATTGATTATTTTTTTAGATGGTGTGACATTTTATATTTAAAAACAAGAGGGAAACTGTGGATCGGAAGAAATTTAGACTGAATCAATAATAGCATCATTGTGTGGTTGTTGGAGACTTTTAATTCTTTGTTTATCCTGTGGTCCCAATGCAAATGGATTGGGACCCTGTATTTTAGATCAGGATCTTGACAGGGACAAAGGGTTAAAGCCTTCTTTCCCTCATAGATAGTTATAATTGAATTCGCCCTTCTTTTAAAGAATCATGCATGCCAGGACCATAGATGGGAACAACATCATTCTTAGTTCAGGCCTGAGATAATATTTGGTGTCTTCTGCAAGTAGTTTAGAAAACATTGCTTCATATTTCCCCAAGATAACAGGACAAGGAGGGTCATAGGTTTTCCTTTTAAAAATTTGGACACCTGAAGCTCTTCTGTGACTCTATTCATTTTAATAAGACATGCTTGTTAAAAATGATCACTGCTTAGTTCAAAGAGCCATCTGTGTAAATGAAAAGGAATTTTTGAGAGAACGGGATCTGGTTACAAATTCATAGTGATACAGGAAATAAGACTGGGAAAGGAGGTACAGAAGTGCATTCAAAACATTTTTATAGCATACTTATGTATAACTTCCTCATAGCTATTATAATTCGATAAAAAGTCATTTAAAATATGTGCTCTGATTAGATCTATATTAGTCACATTTTTATGTCAAATTATGTTAAAGCAGAAATAATGATTAATTTTACTATAGGAAATTTCATCAAGTTATAATAATTTCAGTCTTATCTCTTGAAGCTAGATGTTTCTCCTATTGCTTTAGAGCTAATTTAGGCCACATTATATATAAAATTAAATCTTACTTTTATAGCTACACCCTTGGGGTTCAATGACAAGGCTTTATGAGCTAGAAATTAAAAGTACTGGTTGAAAATACTATTACATTGTGCAGGCTATTATTAAGGCAATTTACAAAGTTGGTATTAAAACTATGCACATTTTTCATTGTTAGCACCCATATATTCAGTAAGCCCATGGGACAATTTGGTATATAATTTGGCAAATAAAATCAATTGCAAGGTAAACAAGTTTGCAGCAGTTCTCCCTGAAGAAAATTACACTGTAATAACTGAAACACTGACTTAACACAGGAGTGCTATGGATTCAGGAAAAAAAAAATTGGATTTATACCACACTTATTTAAAATGCCTTTAAAAAGACATTCTGCAGCAATATATCCCACAGTTATTAGTTTATACCCAACATCCCAAGTACTTCTTTTGACAAAGGAAACAATATTTTTATGTGCCAGATGTCCTCTTTCAGTAGCAAAATATTCTCATCTGCTGAACTACGGAAGCCTCCCTCTCCTTTTCTGTGGTCTTCAACAGTTTTACAATAATTTGGATCCTGGGTTCACCTAGTGCTTCATATGAGCCCTAAGGAACTTGATTTTTCTTGGTAATGTTGTGATATTTAGCAGTAGTTCTCACAATTCTGTATAATTCATTTATACCGAGCACCATTAAAGAGAGAGAGAGAAAAAACATTTGTTAATGTTGTTATTGTTTGGATAGAAGTCATAGTAAAGTCATCCACATTAAAAAGTTACATTTTCAAGAACATCTGTACATGTATTAATGCACTATGATTTAATGGCAATGAAGGATTCTGTAGACCTAAATGAATTGCTTTTATTTCAGAGAGGTGAAGGGACAGGTGGAATGAACACTATCTTCTCCCAATTGAGCTGCTAGATTTACAGGGGTGGGGGAGAGGCATAGGGTAGGGACAGAGCATTTAATGATTATAAATAATGAGCCAGAAGCGTGAGAAATGCACATAAAAAAATACAGTTTGCAGAAGTGGACAGGAAGGGACAGGTACATGAAAGTATCCACAAAACTGAGAAGACCACTGGGTGAATTAAAATGGGGAAAAAGGAGAGATATACATGGTCAGGAGCAGGAAGAGACTGAAGTTCAAATCCAGACTATGTTCAGCCAGAATGATAAGCCAGAATTCTGTAAAACTTTGGCTTGCCAGGGATGAGGCAGACTGAGTCAGTGTTCATCAGCATGTTGCCCAATTGCTCCTGCCTCAAGCCGGAATGGCTAAACAGACTGCAGACTTTCCACCCATCATCTGGTCAGTGCAGTGTGGACAATTGGCAGATTGGGAGGGTTACACTGCCTCTGCTAAACGAAACCTCTAAAAAGCCCTCCACGCTCCCTAGGGGGCAGGGGGAGGGGCAATTTCACCATCTTTTTGGGCTTCCTTATGCTATTTTAGACCCAGGGGAGATATTTCTTTCAACCAGGAAGAAAACCAGAAGCCTTTTCAACCACAGATGAAAACTCTGTGGTTCGTTTAGTCACTTGGACTGGGGGCAATCCACCAGCATGTTTGTTCATGATAAGCCAGAATTCTTTAGGCTTCTGGCTTGTTGTGATGTCCAGATGGGGTTTTTGTCTGAAATAAAGAAATAAATGTTTTGGCTGCAGGGACCCATTGTTTCTTTAACATTCCAGATTGCATCACCATCTGATAGAGGGTGGTTGTAATCCAAGATATTGGGCAATGGATTAACACATGGAAAGATCCCCAGACTTCACAATACCATTTAGGAATGGGATTACCTACTTGAAAGTTTTGCTAATGTGTGCATCTCCCAAAGCATGGAAATCCTCAGATTGGGAAACTATAAGTAAAGTAAATCATATATGCATTCAAACAAATTTTTCTAGGGTAAGAGTAAACAACTGTGGCAAGTCCAGGGACCAATTGTCTGCTCTTGGAAGCCTCTGAGGACCACATGTCATCCATGCCAGCACACAACACCTCCCCAAGTGGTCAGAAATCCACTTGTTCTGAAAAAAAAATTGGCATTCTTGCAGGTTAAACTGGGTGGGCTGGTGTGGTAGTGACAACCTATTTAAAAGGTGAATAGTTGCTCCCACAGGTTTCCAGGAGAGGCAATTCATCTAACAGGTGGTGCAGAGAATTTGGAGAGGTTGATGGCCACCAAAACAAATGAATAAACCAACCAACCAACCTAAACAAACAAACAAACAAACAGTTGGGAGCCACATGAAGCACTTTGCCCATCTCACTTATCTTGTAATTATATGCTCACAGCATACTGTAGTAGGAACAGTACCCTGAAAATAAAAGAAAGAGAGATTAAAAATCAGAGAATCATCTGTCCATTGTGAGTTGCTGAGCTGAAATGCCCAGGATCTCTCCCTACGAGCTGTGCTACCTAGAGCTGCTGATACTTGCAGCCTAACAACATCTGGAGGGTCATATGATTCCCACCCCATTATAAATCTTTGCTGTTAACAATATTGTTATATAGCAGCAACTTACACTGAGAACATTGTTGTCATTCCTTATTTCCTTATTGTAACATTAACCCAGTGAGTTAAGTCACTGTTGTCCCCACTTTATTGATGGCAAATTAAGGATGAGGGCAGTGATGAGTTAGTATACTGAAGAACAAGTATATGAGTTATGTCTTTTATGGCCCAGATCTAATTTTCTGTCCATTGCATATGTTCAGGCCATGTGTGAATGAATCAAAGTTTACCAACCTTAATACTCTCTGTCACAGTTTGGAAAGTGGAACAATAATATGGGAATGAATATGATGCAGTGAACAGAGAATCAGTAGAAAAAATAAAATACATGAAAGAAATGAAATAAATAAGAAAGAAAATGAAATAAATAGGAGGTTGGAAGCTCAGGTAGCACAAGTGGAGCATCTGTTTTGTTTCATATCTCCTCAGAAACATTTTTCAGTAGAGTTGTTCCATACATATAGTTCTGAGGCACTGATTTCTTAAAATTAAATGATAAGAATTCAAGGCCCAGTTGAATTGCTTGAAAGCTATGCTGTGAAACATTACTGGTAGGCTTTTGGTCTTGTGGAAATAAAATGAAAACACCAATCTATGAACCAGTTCTTCTATGGAGAGGCTACCCTTTTGTATAATCATAGCTGCTCCTTCTGAATAGTTGTGATTGTGGAAATGGAAGTCACTATTGTAGGTACCAGCATGATGTGGTGGTTTGAATATTGGACTAGTACTCTAGGAGATCAGAATTCAGCTACCTACTCAGCCATGGAAACCCAGTGGATGACCTTGGACAACTCACACTCTCTCAGCCTTAGGGGAAGGCAATTGCAAACCTTTTCTGAATAAATCTTCCTAAGAAAATCCAATGATAGGATTGCCATAGGGCAGAGCTGGCTGGAAGGTACACGACAACAAAACCAATTGAAGATACCAATTGGTAGAGACCAGAGTCAGTACATTCATGTGCTTCCTTCCAGGTAGAGTGGTTACTTAAACATTACTAAAAACAAAGGCATAAATTATCACTATAGATGACAAAAGAAGACCCTGTTTGCATAAAACTGCATTTGCTAATCTAGACATACAGCTGCAAATGTTCAAGTTGTTTTTTGAAATTTGCATGTGTGAATATGCCTTCAAATCACCTGTTGACTTATGGAAACCCTGTAAATTTCACAGGGTTTTCTTAAGCAAGGAATACTTAGAAGTGGTTTTGTTGTTTTCTTCCTATGAAATATAGCCTACAGCACCTGGTATTCATTGACAATCTGATCCTCCTTAGCTTCCAAGATCAGACAGGATTTGGTGCCTTTAGGGTATTTAAACAGAATTAAAACATGTCTTCTCTTATTGGAGAGGCCTGTTATGGGAAACACACTTTCCTTTGAAAACTGCAACATAATGCTAGAACTGCTGTGAGCACAACATTCATATTTTATGGCCTTGGGAAAAGTTAATATATAATTAATTTGATTATAGAACAAGTAATTCAATTTTATATTGCTTCCATTAATTTATTAAATACCACACAAGATTGTACATTAGGAATGCACAGGGAAATAGAACAAAACACCCCAAATGTTTAACATGTTTATAGAATGTGAAAAGATTTTTTTTAAAGAAACATCTTGCATTATGTAATGCATCAATCAACCTATTGCGATTACGCTGAAAAAGCTTTTTGTATTGAACAAATGGAGCTTGATTTTTTAGTCTTCTGAAAGAATTTGAACTTGCAATACTATACACTTATAAATAATGCATTCTTGTTGTTGCTATTGTTATTGTGGACTGCAGATCACAGTCCTAAATTATGCAGCTGCATTAAATATAAAGTCCCGTAGAACTAATAATCACCAAGGCAATTGGTATTTGAATATCTTGGTGAGTTTGAGTAGCTGCTGAATTTTTAAAGGGAGAAAACCGCCACACATTTAACTTGAAAAAAAGAGAAGGTTTGACATGGGAAATAAACTAGTTAGAACATGCATGAAGCCACATATGTTGACTCATCCAGTCTTCATGTTTATAAGAAGATATATGCTTGAGTTTGTTTATCAAAAACTTGTGAATCATTGTAGATTTTAATCCAATTCTTTGGTGAATTGATCAGTTGAAGTCTTATTTGACTATTTGGAAGGTGTGAATTTGTCTGAGTACTTTTTGCCAACAGGTGCATGCAACCAGATTCCAGCATCTTAGGATTTTCTAAAAATAAAGAGTAGACTGGGAAACTGTGCTCTGGATGGAAGAACATGGCGGAGATGTTACATTTAACTGTTCTTTTCATTATACCTGTTTTTCTGGTAACTAGGCAGTCTCACAATCCCTCAAAATGTTGCTTCCCCAAAGGTTTTCACACCTCTAAAACTCTTCATGGCTAGAACAGCTCTGTTATGTACACATGCAGGTTTTTTTTTAAATGAAGACACTCCCACAGCCAAGCATTCTTCCATTCCAATGAGCAGTTTTCTGTGTCTGTTATTTTTTAAAAAAAATAACAACACTATCACGCTTGCAGAACCATATGTGCATTTTTAGGAAAAGTGTGATGTAACAGAGTTTGGTTTTTGTCTATTGTGTTATTGAAATAGAAAATAGAAAAAGATGGTCTTTCCTTCAAACAATGAATATTGATAAAACGGCAAGGCAAGGCAACTGTATTTAAGTAGTCTGATGGCAACTGTACTTAGATCCATCTGAGGAGGCTGATTTTGGCCTTTTAAAAACTCACTTGAAATCTACAGAAAGACTTTTTTTGAGAAACTATGTTGTATGTCATATTTAGGATTCTCAGGTGAGAAGCATTGTAGACCCTGAGGTTTATGGCCCGAACACAGCGGTGGACCAAGTGATGTTACGGCGGAAGGGGCAGCCCCAGGAATCTTGTTATTCACAAGCTCTTCCAAGCTCTCTTTTTAAGATAGCAAACAAGCTTGCGTGCTTTGGTTCACCAAGACAAATAGCAGAGCACACAACCATCATAAAAGATATGCAGAACCACTGTTGTCATTCCTCTTCAACATATTTCCATATACATGGAAACACCATCCTGGCACACACCACAAATAGGCAGAGTAAATTCACACTTGTTTCTAATCATGTATATACACACATGGAGCATTTATTCATCCAGGTACACATATACATATACGCACTATAATCATTTGGACAAGCTCACCATATTCCCCTCTCTCTCTTTCTCTCTCCTCTCCCCCACTTGCATCCAGTCCTACTTCTTCCTTACTCCCACGTGCTCCTTCATTCCTCTTCAATTTCCATCATTCCTTCTTCTGTACTTCACTCCAGCAATTTTATCTTTCCTCGGGGGCATGGGGATGAGTAGGAGGTTGGTACCCAGTTGTCAAATTGATAGGAGGAGATGGCATACCTCGCCATGGTTCCAATTTGGCAGGGATATTCCAATTGAACTTCAATCATCCCACTTTTTCAGTTGCTTTTCAAGTGCCCCATTTCAATCTCCTCTTCATCCTTTCCCCTTTTGTCCTTAGCTTACTTCCATTGCTGCAAACTGAGTTCAAACTACAAAAGTAGTTTGTACTCAGTTAATTTGGGGAGGGGGGGAGTGAAGAGGAAGGTGCACAATCTTGCCCTTCTCAATAGGCTCAGGCAAAAGCAAATAGCTGCAGCCTCTTCTAGCTGTTCTTCATTAATGCCTTTTGTCGTGTTGACCACATTCTGATGTTGCTTGCTCACTTGGGTGTTGCTTGGCCACTGCTTTTCTTTTGTGAAATGTTTGAGCATATGACTCCTCCTCTCAACAGTCTACTGCAGGTAAAACAATCTCTTTAAGGACAGCCTTGGATCTCTGGCTTTGACTGCTGGCCCAAGGAAGTATGCCAGTCAGAGCAAGGCCTAAGCGTTTTGGAATTGTAGTCCCATCTATTGGAAAATAAGTTCTTCCAGTAGTAAAAACACATGGCTTTTTCTGTAGTAAGTCTGTGATAATGCAGCAATTTCCCTAGAAATGTGATCTCTCTCCCTCTCCCTCCCTCCTCGCTCTCTCCTTCCTCTTCATTGGTATTAAATAGGTATGAGGTGTATGTGTATGTGCGTGTGCGTGTGTATGAATATGTGTATAGGTATATGCTTATACATACATACCTATATGTATGTACATGTATACACACAGACACAGACACACAGAGAACAATTTTCATTCTTAGATGATTTTGAGCAATGATAGTTACTTTTTTGCAGTTTTGCAACTGCCTTAGTATCGACTATTATGTTTTACTGTGCTTGCAATATTTGAATGTATGCCACTTCCAGAAACTTAGTGTTTGAACTAAGCACAAATACTTCCATAAACCCATTAACAAACGTTGGCTGGATATGCTAACCATCTTTTTGATAGACAAAACCCTTGCACATACTGCTGTATGGAGATGGTCTCTGGATTCAAGACTGCATGGCTTTAACTTGTTAAGGGACAGAGACAGCCTCCATTTGTCCATGGTGTTTTCACTGTGCATGGAGGAAGAAGATGTTCGATTTCTTTCAGAAATGTGAAACCAGTTGCAGGTCTGCACCTATGTCACAAAACAGAGACACTTGGACTCTGTTTTGTGTTGGTCCCTATTATGCAAGGTTGTTTCAGTTGCAGATAAGTAGAACATATATTATCAGGATGCTATCTTCTGCAACAATAGTCTGAGCAGAAAAAGTGGTGTTTTTAAGAACGCTTTCCAATGTTTTTGTCTTTGTAGGTGCTTTTGTGTTTCATTTTTTAAAATGAATGGGATAGAACCTGGAGAAATAAAATAGGTAGACCTATGTTCCATTGCTCAGATTAAGCTATATTTAATATATGTATGTTTGAGTTATAAAAATAAACTCAAATTCAATCTAACAATATATTCATGCAGATCCCCAAATATTTCTCTAAATCAGAGTGTGCAGGCTGCAGCACATGGGCCATACAGACCACCAGGTACATGTTGTGCAGCTCCCATGGTTTCCCACAGTTTCTTTTGCCTGCTGATCATCATTATTTGGGGGAGAAGGAGCTTAAAATTGCCTCCCCCCAGTGAACCAAAAGCAGTCCAAAATAAATGATTGTGTGTCTCTGGGAGGGTGGGTGGGAAAGAGGTTCTTGCCTCCACCTCCTTCAGCAGCCCCAAAGGGAGATCCCCTCCTATTGCTAACAGTTCATATGTGTATCTCTCTCTGTATGTGTGCATGCCTCTCCCTCCTTGATGTCATAGGCAGAAGTACGTAGGGTCATGGAAGAAATCATCTCATGGAATTTATGTTTGTTCATGTTGAATTAGATATTGTATGGGAAGTTGTGTGATCAATTGGATGAATCTCCTTGCCAATACGAGGATAATATCAGTCATAGAAGTTTATCTTCTTGTACCTCTTCCCTTAGTGCACTCACAGTTTGTTGGTTCTTAGCTAGTTTTCAGTGGTACAGAGAAAGTATACTGGGAGAATTTTGTGGATTGCATTTCTGCTCATTAATGTTAGGTATAAATTGTGCTGTTGTTGCCTTCAAGACATTTCTGACTTAAGGCAACCCTAAGATGAGCCTATCATGGGATTTTCTTGGCAAGATTTGTTCACAAGGGGTTTGCCTTTGCTTTCCTCTGAGGCTCAGATAGGGTAACTTGCCCAAGGTCACCTAGTGGGTTTCCATGTATGAGCTGGGATTTGAACCCAGGTTTCCAAAGTTGTAGTCCATTGCTCAAACCACTACACCACACTTTTGAGGTATCCCTGTATATTTTAACACCTCAGGTTTTGCTACCATCGTAGGAAAATTGCATATTGTGCTACAGAACTAGGACAAAAATACAGAACAAGGTCTAAATCCAATTCCTAGCCTCAACTAGAACAGATCCATTAAATCAATGACTGAGTGGTAAGTCAAAGTGTATATAAGTCCTACTGCGTCAATGAATATACAGTATTTGCTGGCGTATAAGACTCATTTTCCCCCCTAAAAAATACTGTTTGAAAATGAGATGTGTCTTATATGCCAGCATGTCTTATACGCTGAAAAAATATATTTGCCAGTGTATAAATGTGGTGCATCTTATACACTGATGCATCTTATATGCTGGCAAATACGGTACTCTGGCTGGGACAAGCAGTTGGATTTTAGACCCAGTTCTGCAAGCCCTAACTTATGGAACTTTTCTTTCAATCAAAACTATTTTGAAAGAAAAATCAGTCACGTGCAGATGTGTTTTAGGTTGTTTGGAGCTCTTTACATACAATTTAAAACTTCACTAGGGTTTCCAAAGTTACAGTAAAATCTTCCAGTCAATAGAAACAATGTTACAGATACTATTGCCATCATTCAGTTGCTCTGGGTTTCTACTACAAGTGCTGAAGATGCTGTTATATATGTAGCAGCCCTAACTGCATGCAAATAGCATCAATTGTCCTGCCTCTTCAGTAACATCTTTTGCCGCCCAACCCATGAAATGAAGAGACCACACACAGGACTTGGGTTGAACTAGGGCAATTTATTGATATGCCTAATTAACATAAAGTGGGAAGTGAACTTGAACTTGAACTTCTGACCTGAGAAGGGGGGGTCAACAGCATGGGTGGACTAGGGCAAGAGTCAGCTCCCGACCATCTTCCCTAGCCCGTTGAGTGAGATACTGGGCCCCAAAGCCAACCGCTGAAGGTGGATTAAGACTTTGGCCGGGCCTTGTCTGGAAGGCGAGCCCCAAACTGCAACCCCCCCAGCTCACGACGGTGAGGGCGAGTCCCGGGCCCTCCTCAAGGATAGCATTTATTCTACACCAAAGGGTGCCATAGGTACTCACTGAAACCTTAGACCCCCCCCATACCGGCCTGGGTAACTGCAAGTGTGGCTGTGGAGACCTATTTAGTACCTAATTAAGACACCACGCTGTGAAGCCAATTACCCAACCCTTGGTGCAGTGTAGGGTAGGCGAAACCCCCCCCGCAAACAGGGGAAAAAAAATTCCTACCCGGCCCTGAAGCGACCAGCGATCTTACACTGAAACCATCGGGCGGGAGGTTGGGTCACCAGGAACCGAAGAGGCTGAGGGAGAGGCGGGGGCAGTCTTAAGAAGTGCCTGCAAGCCCCCCCTCCCGTTGCCCTGAAGTGACGTGCTCTCTTCTCGCGGGAGGGCTGCAAAGGCCGTCCCCTCCCCATGGTCATGTGGAGGCGGTGGGAGACGAATTATAGGATATGACTGCATATGGAATCTTGTGCAAATAAGCAGAGAAATTTAAGAATCCACTCCTTTATATAGATTGTTTTGGGAATGTTGAGGTGCCCACAATTGCAATTTTCTGAAATAATAATAATAATTATTATAATAGTAATAATAGTAGTATCACTTCAGGAAATCTTGTTGGATTTAGAGGAGAAAGTTATATCCAGAGGTTCCATTCTACTCATAGAATTAGTCCTGAAATAAAATGGAAAGGTACTCTTTGTGAGTGGAAGGAACCTTTGGATCCAACCATCTCCTTGGAATCATATCCTTTTGTAACTATTAATTCTGTAACATTAAAAGCATTTTTTGGCAATAAAAATGCTTCTCCTCATTTGTCTTCCTGCCACAACAGATCAACTATAGACACATCTGAATGTCACATTATGAAAAAAATCAGACCAAGACGTGCAACTTGACTTTTTTTCTACCCTTATTTCAAAGTCTAGATTTTAAAATTTCAAATTATACTGAACTGATTTGTTAGTTTCAAAGGCTGTCTGACACTAACCTATTTTAAATTGGTAAGAGTAGCACTGCACTGAACTATTTCCTGGGGTGCTGGAATATATTTTAGAAATCTAATCATATTGAGCTCTTTACTACAAGACAAACAACACCCAGCTCTTCCTGACTGATTACAAAGTAGCTATAAAGAACAAATCAAGAAATGCCAAAAATTATTCCATAAACTTAAGGAAGAATCAACTTGCCATCCTTGGACCACATGATCAAAGATTCCTTTATTAGGAATTGTATTATGAATCTTTGGTTGTAAACATTTTTTTGCAAGGGGGAGCATATAATTCACAATAATAACTAATGGATTCAGTTCAACAGGGGTAAGATATCATATAATGACAGCAAAATCTAAGCCTAATTTATAATCATCAATTTTTTGGTCAGGCTTATAGTTGGAACACTGTGTTATTTGTCATACATTTTAATGATTCTGTAAGTGTACTAAATGTTTATTCTACATCTGAATGATAGCGAATCTTGGTTTAATTAAATATACCTACCCACATTGTTTTAATGTATCAATGAATTCAAACCAGTTAGCAAAATGCTAAGCAAATCAAATTTGCAGTCTCCCTACTTTGAATATCCACTTGTCTAGTTTCGTCCCACCTGCTGTCATGTGTTAATTTTTTTTTTAAGCTTCATCTATCTGCAAAAAAGAGGGAGGAGGAAGAAAAGGAGAAAGAAATTGGTATTGTCTTATGTTGTTTCATCCCTAAAGTGAAACCATTTACAAGAAAATTATAGGCCTGTAGTACTGAAATTCTTTGCATATTAATTTTGTTAGCCTTACCTCCTGTGGTCTTTCATTCTGGAAGGCCTATTAGATAATATACAAGATAGATTTCTCCCTTGCATCTTTCATCTGATGGGTGTGTGTGTGTATGTGGAACATTTTCCCGCATGGAACTGAAATGTTCACTGGTTGTTACACATATTTCCTTGTTTTACATATACTTAAATACGTTAAACCCTCTAATAGTTTATATTCTGTCTTATCTGCATATAAGTATTGGTTCCTAAGAAAGGGTGCATTTACGTTAAGCAAATAGATTAAAAAATATGCCGCAAAGGACTGATACCTCATAATTTTAAATGCATGATGATTTTGCACACTGAATGGGAGGCTAATCAGGTCTTAAATCACAAACCTGAGGGAGATAAGCCAAGACAGAAATGAAAAAAGGGGCAGGGGGAGAGGAATTTTTAACTTGAGAAATATGAAGACTAATGAAATACTGCTACTGCTCTCTCCATGAAATACGTCATTGACAAGACTTAAAGCTACCATGTAGGTTTAAGGTTCTGTCTTTACTGTCATAAGATGAATTCAGGAAAAACAGGAATAGTTAAGGCCCGGGAGAAATGATGTTACCCTGGACACATAATTAATGACACAGCTAAGATTGTGTATGTGTATGCGTATGTATGGAGGGGGGTGGAATAAATATGCCTACAATGTTATTTAACATTTGATACATTCCAGGGTTTCAGTGAGTATGGGGCTGCAATCCAGTACTCACTTATTTGGGAATAAGTCTCACTGAATTAATGTACGGAAGGAAAAGTAAAGATAGAGGTTTGGCAGGTGGAATGCAAAATACATATGCATGGGTATAGCATGGACATAGCATGGATGTAGCTGTATATATGCATGTATAATATTTTCCAGATGGTTCCCCATAATTGATCTTAGGATGGAGGACACTGTTCTATATGTTTAGGCCAAATAAGGCAGGGGAGGGATTGCCTGAATAGGGGTACAGCATGCAGCCAATGAGATAATCCTTTTGATCATCATTGTTTCCTACTGGACATGTTGGGTGAGTAATAAACTTGGATCTAATGAATCTAGACAGATAGATGTATATATACATATAGTGGGCCCTTGGCATCTGCTAGGGTTTGGTTCCAGGACCCATCAAGTCACACAGTCTCTCAGCCTCAGAGGGAAGTAGTGGCAAACCCACTCTGAACGAATCTTGGCAAGAAAGCTCCATGCTAGGATCACCTTAAGGTCACCATAAACCAGACATGACTGGAAGGCAAGCAAAAACAAAAACAACAGCAGAGTAAATAATCAAACACAGCTTAAAAATATTTTTTTGTGGATGCTCAAGTCCCATTATGTACAATAGCATAGTAAGTAAAATGACGTCCTGTATATAAAATGGCAAAATTGAAGTTTACTTTTTGGATTTTTAAAAAATATTTTTAAGCTGTGTTTGATTATTTACTCTGTTGTTGTTTTTGTTTTTGTTTGCCTTCCAGTCATGTCTGGTTTATGGTGACCTTAAGGTGATCCTAGCATGGAGCTTTCTTGCCAAGATTCGTTCAGAGTGGGTTGCCACTACTGTCCTCTGAGGCTGAGAGAGTGTGTGACTTGCCAAGGGTCACTGAGTGGGATTCAGTGTCTGAGTGGGGATTCCAGTCTGGGAGTCCTAGTCCAGCATTCAAACCATCATCTCACACTAGTTCTATGTACCCATACTTCTGGGTGATAGGAAATGAGTTTTTGGACTGTGCTTTTCAAGTCAGTCACTGATTTCTTTCCATTGTCTTCATGACTTAATTTAATATTAATTTATATCAGATTTACATTTATATTACATTTATTTAAACATGGGTTAGTAACAGATCACATTATTCTTTTTAATTACTTGAGATTCAACCTGAAATTTCAACTTGAAACAGAAGGAAACAATGATTTTTTTATCAGCAAGGCCAGGCCTGAAAATATCAAGATGCATGTACAAATTCTTATAGGGTCTGGCATCAAAGTGTTTGAGATATACTGTAAATGCTTTTTGGCAGTGATCTTGTGCGAAGTCATTATATTGTGTTGCAGATGCATGATGGTTCTGATGTACCTTGGCTTGTGATATCACAGTGATTAAGAAAGAAGACTACAACGTGGCTCTGTATCGCTGCAGTGGTCACTGTATGGTGCCTTGGTGATGACCCACAAAGTGATGGCAATGCTTTCACTGATACAGCTGAAATCTGGAGGGAATGAAAAGACATGGCAGCTCTATTTGAGCATGAATGATCACAAATATTCAACATGTTTTCTTGGATGTGTTCTGTATGAAATAACCCATTTGTTTTGTCAGAATGCTAAAGTGGGGAGGCCCGTATTTTATGTGCTGTATTTACCAGATTACTTTCCTTATTATTTATATTATATTGGGTGTGATGATAGTTATGTACTTAAACTCCTTAGGAACTCATATTTTAGGAAGGGCACAGCTGGGACTCTGAAACAAAATTATGCTTGTTTATGAGGAAGCTTTCAAAGCTCATCATTGGTAAGTGAGCAGCTTTAAGTCTTTGGAAGGACTTCTCATCTGAGGAAGGACACCTGGGGCATTTGGCTATATAGACTGGTTTGGTTGCTAAATGGACCAATCATCATCTTCACAGGCCCCAGGTGGTGGGATAATATACTTCTTACTTCTGGATGAATGGCTTGAAGGTTCATGAAGACATAGATCAGCACAATCTATAATCTCTAGAATGCTTCCTTCTCAGGTGTCAAGGCTGCGAAGAACATACATAAGCACATGTGCATACACAGATTTTTTTTTTTAAAAAAGTCTCCTTAGGCTGCAATCCTGTATTGGAAGACAGAGACTAAAGTTCAGCTCAGGTAGAACACCACCTTCTCTCCCCTTCATTAAAACTCAGCTCTCTCTTGCTGCCCACCTCCACCAATGTGGTCCATGTGGTGGCTGATGGAAAGCTGAGAAAGCTTCATTGTCATGTGTCTGGCTATAGAGACATAGGCTGATGCTTCTTGGGAGTCTCCACTCTTGACTATCTACTACATGACTGTACTGGGGAAGGGGACAGCAAGAGACAGTTTTGAGCTGGCGAGATCATTGCACAAGCAAGGTGTTGAATTCCTTCCTCTGTAACAACCAGAGAGAGAGAGAGAGAGAGAGAGAGAGAGAGAGACCGGCCAGCATTACGCTAGCATGTGTTACTAACATATGACAACCTTTTAAAAATACTTCTGTAATCCTCTGTCTTCTTATGAGAATGTTCATAACTCCTTTTTGTCTATGGCTGGCGTCTTTTGTGTTACAGAAGTGCTGGAAACCATCCTGAATATTAGAAATAGGAGGAGTATTGATTGCTGTGTTTAGGACACAGTGGTTCAAAGACAATAACTTTAAGATTCATTGGACTCTTGTTGTTTCCCATTCCCTTGAGGTTGAGCACATTAGGGGAAAGAGAGGAAAAGGTAGAAGAATGAGGAAGTTAGGCACATTACGTTAGGGGATCCATAAAGCAGGGAAGGTAGAGGAATGAGGAACCTTGGCTTTCCAGGTGTTGTGATGCATATTTCCCATCAGCTCTACCCAGTATGTTCAATGGTAAGAGATCATGGGAGTTGTATACTCTGCAATCGGGTGTGACGTGAAATTTTCAATCATGCAGTGATCTGATAGAATTAGCAAGGAAGTCTTTGGAATGCAACAGAATTACACAGAAGAACAGAAATATGCCTGGTGGACCCCCAAAGAAGCAAACTTGTCAATTCAGTCAACCATAGGCATAACTATGGCTAAAATTTACAAAATTATATAAAAAGAAAGGATGATATTCTGGATTAAGGGGAAGTAAAGTTTCACTAGGCAGAATTATGCCATGTCTTCTCTGTCACCCATGACTAACCTATTGTCTGCTCTAGCCTCCACCTCAACATGGCCATTTATTGACTGATGGAGAGGACAGTGATGGAGAAGAAGAATTCAGCTATGTTCCTCTAGCTAAATGTACAGTGAGGAGTCATCTTTAGTGACCTCTTAGAGTTCTTTAATTGTTCCTGAACATGGCTGAACACTTGTCCACTACCCACTCCACTTCTCAGTAAAATGCCCATGTTGGGAGGCTGCAGCAAGTAAAAGCTGAGTTTTCAGGGGAATACAGGGAGGTCTGCAGAGAATTCCAACCTTCACAACGACAATAAATGACTTATGCAGACATAAGTTGGACTTATGTAAGTCACTAACAGAATGCCAACAGAGGAATACAAACTGACCGGCCTGAATAATTAACAAAAGCATTTTGATAATTAAATTTCAATTCACCAGCATTAGTTACAAAGTAACATCTAATTTTAGCTGCAGCTACATGATCATCTTCGGCTGTTTCTGTGATAAATGATGGGGTACATGCCATAATGCAATTTTGCTAAGATTATCAGATAGCAATTTTTCTCAAGGAGTCAAGGGCTCATAGAGACTGCTGAAAGAGCAAATGACAGAGACAGGGTCCCCACATACATGAAATGTGAGACAAAAAAAGATTTAGTTAAAACATCCTCCTGTCCCATTCATGGGACAGTAGAGTCCTACAGATAACTGTGCAGGTGGTCAGCTGACCTACAGGAACATCATGTATGCATTTGATTGTGTTTGGGGTACAAAACAGGATATATAAATGAGGGAAATTCCAGTGTGAAAACTGGTGGTTGAATAAAAAATACAGGTAGGGTAGTATGGAAGCATATTTCTGTCTCCTTCACCCACTTTCCTCCTTCATCCTGGTTTACTTCAATTGCTGCAGACTGTGTTCAAAGTGCCAAAGCAGTTTGTCTTCATTTAACTCATCAGGGGGCAGAGGAGAGGAGGGGGAGAATCTTGTCCTTCCCAGAAGGTTCAGGCAAAATCAAATTTCCTCATTGACTTCTCTAGTTTCATTACTAATAGCTTTTGTCATCTTGACTACCCTCTGACCTTGCATGGCCATATGTGTTTGAATTTTCATGTGTGAAATGCTGTCACAGACACCATCAATTTGGGTGGGGGTGGGTGTGTTTGTTTAAATCTTCACCAAAAAATCTTCCCCTTGGTAAGCAGTCATTCATCAACCCATCACTAGTGTCCATATTTCTAGAGTGCATAGTGATTTACTCTGCATGATTCACCTAAGATTGTTGTACAACACAGTTGTGACTTGATGAAGTTTTTCTGAAAAATACTCTAGAGTCTAGGTTGAATGTTTCCCAATGCAGAATTAATATTCTTTCAGCACAGAGCAACAAGTTAGGAAGGAACCATCAAGCCAGGCAGTTCGAAGTCCTGCCACAGGACAAGACAATGCATCAACCAGTACCTCATTGATCAGTCGACACAATCCAGTTCAGCATTTGCACTGAGTGCCGAAAAGTCGCTTGCAGAGCAAATGCTTCTAAAACATTCTAGTTACATAAAACCACAGAAGATACTGAAGCATGAGCAAAATACATCTACCCTGTCTTACCAGCAGGTGAAATGTTACGACACTCTGCTTTAAGTCCTCCTGTCTAATTTTAAGCTTCTTACCTTCTTTTCCTGCAAAGTAAATAAGGCCCCCTTTTTTATGTAGGATTGTGCACAATTTCATCAGCTTATTGGATGAAAAGTTTTAGTTAAGAACAGAAAAATGTTTTGGACACAAGCAACAGAATACTATACTTCCTGCTTTAATTTCAGAATGTTATCCTTTGAAATGCTCAGCACTATTTCTTCTTCTTCCTTCTTCAAGAGTTGCTAATGTGCCTAATTCTGAGAAGTGCTGAGCACCCACAAATACTTGTCATTCAGTGGGAGTTGCGGGTGCCCAGCTCCTCTGAAGATTGGGCTGATCTACCATCGATTTCCTAGAAGAACAACTTCTATCTCTAATTTCTCTCTCTGTCTTTTGTATAAGAAAATGAAGTTTATCCATATGTCATAAAAATATAAGAAAAGAAAAAAAATGTTATGTCAACACTGAATTATCAAAGGATATACGATCCAGTAAAGATGAGAATAAAATAACATCATAACAATCCAAGTAACAATCAAAATGACAATTTCTAATTCAAATGAGCTTTCAATATTTGGCATGAGTCTATAAAGCTACTCCCGATGGAAAACCAAATAGGTCTGAGCTTATGACAACAGTATCCTGTGCATGTTTAATCAAAATGGAAAGCCCCACTGCAATGAAATTTATCTATCTGAAATCTATCTTAAATTAATGTGTTTAGTAAAGACTGCAACTTGAAACTACATTAGGTTTGATTTGTTCGGTTGGGTGAATTAGGCATTCCATTTTGAGATATACAGAAAGTAACAATACAGTTTTTAGAAGGGAATGTGGCACCCTTGAACCCACAGACAACATGTCAGTTTCAGCTTTCAAAAGAATCCAGTAAGTGAAATCCAGTAAAATTTAAGAATTTTTTTTGGAAGGATATAAGGTTCATTCAGGTTAGGACTATAGACTCTCCAAATATTTCTCCAAGTGGATTCAAAATTTGTAAACAAAAAGAGAGGAAAAACCCCTGCCCATGGTGTTCTTTTTATCTTTTTGTCAACATACTAATACTGCTGCCATACTGAGCACTTGAATTTCTGTTATGCAATATCACTGAGCTTATGTATCTACACAGCTATAGCGATATCTGTAGCCATAGACATTTCACTTCAAGATATATGTGTTGTACTCCAACCTATAGATATATTGCACTTCACATCCTTATGAAGTAACACATTATTGGCAAGTTAACACATTACTTAAATTTTGAAGTGGATTTCAGAAAATAAGAAAGCTAAATGAAAATTAATTACTTAGTCCATGGATCTCTCTCTCTCTCTCTCTCTCTCTCTGTGTATCTGTGTGTGCATGCATGTGTGTATGTGCATATAAAAATCTTAAATCCTTCCACATCACAGCTTTTGAAATGGTAGACAGGAGTATTGAAATGGGGCATAGATTAGATATTCTCCCCCAGATCTTGCAATCTTGTCATCCTGAATCAAACGTTGCCCAGTTGATGCATTCAGAAGAGCACAAAGTAACCAGCAATTAATGCCACTACATTCAGCCCCATTCCTTGTGGATATCATCAGCTAAATAATGCACAGTTCTGAATTTGTTAGCCACCCATAAACAACCATGTATCAAAACACTTCAGTGACTTCTGGCCATTCATTCAGTCCCCTTGGGCTTGGTTGACTTTGCCAGGTTAGACTAATGTGGATATAGATAATCTCCAAAGGTAATTCATGCTACATATTCATCTTTTCAGTTGGTATTTTCCTGCTGGTCTGACATGCTCTTGGGGATTTTGCATTGTTGGAAGGGGTATTAGATGACAATCATCAAGATTTTTAAAAACCTCATATCCTGTTCAAATACAGTGCTACAATAGACTCTTCAATGTAGGCTTTAATTTCTTATTGTTTTTTTTCTTGATTCCTGCACAAACAGTATTTTTTATCTTCAGTCCAGCTGATCTCTGTTCACTCAGATGTCTGTACTATAAGGGTTTGATGGAACCAGTTTCATCTTTGGTTTATGTATGAGAAGACCAGCTCAGAATACTATTGATTTCTGAATGAATAACAAAAATAATCCCACCTTAGTATTCTATGTATGTACCTACCTGGTCTTTCAGAGTGAGATAAACCCTTCTTTTGGTCCTGCCACCCTTGGAAGTTTGCGGGGATATCAGAGCGGGGGTTTTCAGTGTCTTCTCCTAGGCTGTGGCAGTACCTACCAAAGGAAACCTGACTCCTAATTCTCCTTCTAGGTTGGTTGGAGACCTTCCTATTTAGGCAAGCCTTCAACAGTTCTGGGTTATGGTGAAAGGGGCTTTTAATCCAGCTATATGTCCATTTTTGTTTTGCTTTTATTTTGATGGAATTGTTTTGATTCCAAGTTGACTATTTTAACTCATCTGTTTTATAATTTTAACCCAGAGGTGGGCAACATGTGACTCTCCAGGGGTTATTGGACTACAATTCCAAGCAGTTCTTGCTACCACATCTAATGTTGAATATTGCTGAATAGTAAAGTTTAACATCTGGAGGGCTGCAGTGTTCTCCCCCCCTTGTTTTAACTGATACTGTTTTATTCCTTTTACCACTGTGAGTCACAGTTTTTAGAAAGCAATCCAGATACAGAAAAAAAAATTCTAAAGACAAAATTAAAGTTGCTGTATGCCAAATATAGCAGTGCAATGTGTTTCTATCACAGGAGTAAATGTGTATGCTGACAACATGAGGCACTCCAGATACTGCTTACATTACAACTCACATAATCACTCATCATTATCTTTAGTGGCTGGGGATGATGGAAGTTGTAGTCCAACAACATCTGGAGGAACATAATTTGCTCACTCATGGTATACACCCTTGCTGTGATTGAATGAGAATAAATGTGTAGTGGGAGTTACCTGGATGATCTTCCATTCCTTTTATTTTTTAAAAGTAGTATAATACTGAAGATGGAGAGTGTACAGTTTCAGATCAAATTTTACCACTAACAACACCCACAATAATAATGCAACAGGGACTGTTGCTGGAGTGGTACAGTTTGAGGTGGCCAGGCAAGAAAATGGTGCAGACCTTATGGAGAGTTTTTGGTCATAGCTAATAGCTATCCATGACACAGTCATTTTTACATGTATGCTTGCAACGGAAGCCTTTGTATGGGTTGAGTAGATTGTCCCATTCTTCCTGCAAATAGCAAGTTGCAGTTTGCCCATTTGAATCATTCCTTGCAGTTGAAGTGTTAACTGGAGGAAAGTATCTGCTTCCAATTTTTTGGAATCACCGTCACTAGTGACTGTTCATTCCCCAATCAATAATATAGGCCTAAATACCCTAAAGGCCCCAGATCCCATCCGATCTACCAAGCTAAACAAGGTCAGGTCTGGTTAGTACTAGGATGAGAGATAGCCAACAAATGCCAGGTGCTATAAGCTATGTTTCAGACGAACTGACAAAACCACCTCTCAGTATTCCTTGCCTAAGAAAACCCCATGAAATTTATGGGGTTGCCATAAGTCAACAGGTGACTTGAAGGCACATGCACTCACATGGGAAATGCACTTTGTATTAATGGTGCATGCACATAAGACCAACTGGATTGGGCTATGTGAATTAGATACCGTAGTTTCATCCTTCACTTTATCCTGTGCATTTGCAACAACGTAGATCATATGTGGGGAAGATTAAATTTAAATGGTCAGATCTTTCCTCATTTATGATTTACAGTTATGAGAAAAGAATTGTGTTCTACAGCAGAGTGGATTTAATCTGAGGATCTTGCAATTATCCAAGATTCATTAGTTTAATGTAACATGCTGATAAAATTAGCATACAAAGTGGGTATTCACAAAGTGGAGAAACCAATTAAATCATGAGAAATTGGAGAAAGTTATTTTGTGATTCTGAATTGGTGAGGCCTGCCTGTTGTTTTGCTGCAGCAGAAATGAGTGCAGTAAGCAAAGAGCCAAGGGATATTTGGCTGCCTGCTGGGAACATCCTGACAACAGTGGCCAGGGCACTCCTTTTTGCAAGAAACTCTACCCAGAGAAAGTAAATATCAACAGAGGTATACCCAGAGTGGATTTATTACCCTCCTGACATGGGAATCATCAGCTGCCACTGACCATCAGTTGGCAGAAGAGATGTCAGTCAGAAATGGAGAATTTTGGAGAGTTTATTGACATTTAACCAGAAGAGAAGAGCAACCAAAATGATCAAAGGTCTGGAAAGCAAGCCATATAAAGAATGACTTAGGGACCTGGGTATGTTTAGCTTAGAGAATAGAAGACTGAGAGACCACATTATAGCTACCTTTAAATATCTGAAGGGATCTTGTGTAGAACATGCAGTGAGATTGTTTTCTGCACCTCCAGCCACAAAGCACAAACTCATGGATTCAAATTAGAAGAAAACAGATTCCATGTGCACATTAGGAAGAACTTATTTATTGCAAGAACAGTTTGGCAGGAGAACAGATTACTTCAGGGTGGTGGTGGATTCTCTTTATTTGGAGGCCTTAAAACAGATGGGCATCATTCAGGCATTTGCTTTTTTTAGCGGCATACTCTGATATAGGTAGGAATAGGAGCATGGATGAGTCACTACTGATGGAGCCAAAAGGTAGATAAATGCTATTTCTTTAAGGCCCAGAACAATGGCTGCCAAGGTGAAATATGAAATAGTTTGAAACACCTCTGCTTAATAACAAAAATCCTCTTGTGCTTTTAGGCTATCATAACTGGTTGTGCTAGGAGAACTGCTTTTTCTGATCTTCTATCAGGCAGGATCCAATATCTCCTTATGCAACAGTTTTTCCTAAGTAGTGCAATGGCTGATGGACAGCACCCAGGTGTAGCTGTGCCTGCCCGTCCAAAGATCCACAGATTGGTTATGGCGACACATAGGAAAGTTCTCTTGTGCCACCAGCTGGGTGGCTGCTGTCACCAAAATCCTCTTTAAATAAAATGAAATCCAATTAAAATAAAGTAACTTGAAATGAGTTGAAATAAAATAAATTAAAAAAACTAAAAATCAAATAAGATACAACATTGGCCAACATGCCTAGGGCTATGTGTGGTAGCTCTGCTCTGCTTATTTATGTAGTTATTAGCACTGCAAGTACAAGTTACTTGAGTGATAGTTACGTGGGTAAGTATGTGTCAACTTGTGTAGTATACTTGTATTCAGTGGTCAAGATCCTAACTCACTCAATATAGTATAAGTAACTATCAGTGGAGTTATGTTCTGATTGTGTTATTGTTATAGCTGCAGTTGTGTGCCTTCAAGTCATTTCTAGCTTATGACAATCATAAGGCAACTGTATTATGAGTTTTTCTTTGCAAGATTTATTCACAGGAGGTTTCCCATTGGCTTCTTCTGAGGATAAGGCAATGTGAATTGCCCACAGTCTCCTCTTGGGGTCCCATGGCTGAATGAGGATCTGAACCCTGGTCTGTTAAAGTCTTAGTCGACCACTCAGACCAGTAAACAAGCTTTCTTTTTATGCTTGCCTTACTCAGTTCCTATACTGGACGATCCTGTCCACATGCACAATGCATGTAGATCAGTGCTAAATGCACTTGGTCAGCACTCACTGTGCAACTGCAGTGCCCCATTATGGAATAAATACAGGCCCATTGTGGGTTGCATACAGTCTGTCCAATGTGCATCAGTATATGTTCTGCATATAGACTTTTCATCCACAGCAGCTGGATATGGCCAATGCAAATTGCCCAAGAAAAACACTTTGTGTGCATAATGCAACTTACTCCTATGTATGTCATTTACGGGATCCTGGCTTTTGAGTGCATAAGTATGCTGGACTAGTAACGCTGGCAAACTGAGATTTGATAATTTATTGAGTAAAAAAATGTTTTTCCATGCAACCTGATTGCCTTAATAGGGCTACTTCAGTTTATCAAGGTGTCAATGGACCTACAGGCCTTTCCCATCACACACTAACTGCAATAATGCATTACAAATGCTGTTTGACAACAATTAATGTATTTAGCAAAATGAGAATCTCAACATGATACTAAAAATATACCTGCAGCATCGACATTCTTCCTAATCCAGGATCACGCAATATTTATCGATTGTGTATGTATTTCTAGTTTTCTTTTATTATCACATGCAGTATAATGTACAAGAATTGTGCTACTATATGTTAGGTATATTCCAGGTTGGGTAGGTAAAAGCTGCTAAATAGAAGCTGAAAGAATGCTAGATGGAAGCAGCTAAATAGAAGCTTTATCAGTTTGATCTGGTGATATTTGAAAATATTATCTTTTTGGCCAATGCGGACAAATTGCCCAATCAATTTCACATAGTATGTAGTCAGTTAAGATGTGGGACATCTGACTATGATTGTTTCTTCATCATATAGCTGACAAAATGGGGATTGGTCTATAGAACCAAAGACTACTATAAAAATGTTGGTCTTTTAAGTTTAGTAAGACTTTTCATTCTGTTGCCTATGTCAGGATGCTCCCCCTTCCCATATTCCAAACAGAGGTTGCCAAGACCCAGTCATGCCTTGTGTTGTGTTCCATGAACATGTGCCAATATATCAAAAGGATGATGAGAATATTACAATAATGTGTACGGGTACATTGCTTTCCCCCATTATGAATGTTTGTATTTAAAACAGCTTCTTTTTTCCACGCACTTCATGTGCTTGCCTTTTCTTTAAATAAAACAGCCATAACACAGCATACTTTCTTAACAATAAAACCTTTCAGATTCATGGAGGAAGTAAGACACTCCAGGGTGCAGGGCTATTGTAAAATAACTGTATTTCTTTGGTACTAACAAAGTCACACTTGAACTTTGGCCTCCTGCCTCACTACTTACCTTCAGCCACGAGGTCATCTCACAGCAGCCACCTGCCCTGCAATGTTCCTTACACAACATATCAATTGCCCTAGTAAAGCAAAAGCATACATTTAAGAGACTAGCTGTCATATTGTTCCCATATGTGAGTTCCTTGCTATGAGAAATTCAGTTGTCATTGCTGGAAGGGGGGTACTCTTTCCCTTTAACCTTTTTACCCAAGCCCTGTGAAGTTCCTTCTGATGTGCGAAAGCCTGCTCATATCAATGCAACTAATACACTGGGTTCTGTTTTGTAAAGCCCACCCTGAAGCATCCCATTTACATGGGAAAAAATGTACCATCACAAACAACATTGTTGCCTGTCTGCCTGTGTTTTATTTATCTTTTTTTTAAAAAAAAAAGAGTGGGGAAGGGTATTGTGATCCTTTTTGTAGTTTACTTTTTGGAAAACAGCAAGAATCCATTCTGTAGAAGGACGTAGTGGCTGGCATCATGTTTCAGTGACATGAAGGAATATAATGTGATAGTGGGAGAATCTGAAATCATCTGTTAGAAAGTCTTAAGATATATTGAAAGATATGCTCTTGGATGAACAAAATTAGCTCTTATTTCTTCAATACTAGCTCAGACTGACTGATTTACTACTACTTATTACTAGTATGGTCACCATCATTGCTCTGCTTCTTTTGTTAATAGCCCCTAATAAGTTCTTAAGAGTATTAATGTCATTTATCAGTTATCATCACAATATAGAACTGATTTGTTGATTTATAATTTGCTTTTTCTGCAATAAGTCTGTGCTGTAATTGTGATGTAACTGCACCACTGTATGTGAGAGTATGTGTGCATGTACACATATGCACATATATCTCCACAGTTTATCACAAACTGTGGAGTAACTAATGGAACTGAAGCATAGAGAAAGGAAAAATATGTGCGAGCTCAAGGATCATTCTAGGCTCATTTGGACAAGCCATGATAAATTTGGGCTATTTTGTAAGTGAGCATATGTCTTCATATTCTTGCTCCATTGTGTCTTAGATGCATCCAGATTGTTCATTTCCACTGATTTATATTTCACCATCTAATATTGCTTCTTGATATTTCTCAAGCCTTCTTGTTAATTCCTCATTCAAATACTCTCCTAATATAGAAACGACTATCATCCTTCAATCAAAAAGTGGCACATTTCAAGACATTTGTGTGTCTTGCTTGTGATGTGAGTTCTGATGTAAGATGTGAGTATGTCCAAACCCTGATATCTCACATATGTGTTTCCAGATTGTTATGATCCTCACAGGGTTTCCTTCTCTTTCTTTTCTGGTGCCTCCACTCCACAAATTATTATTTTACTTTTAAATTATTCTAGGGACACAGTGCTAAAGAGGTAAATTGTCCTATTCCTGTGTATCGTCAAAGCTAGATGCCTCCACTGGTACAACCTCTTTGGCTTCTTTTATCATGCCTCTGTTTATTCAGGGAATGAATGTGTGCGCGCGCACGTGTGTGTGTGTGTATGTGTGTGTGTGTGTGTGAGAGAGAGAGAGACAGACAGACAGAGAACTTGCTCTAAGGAAACAAGCATAGGTGTAGCACTGTGAGAGAATCCCATCTCCAGGCTGGCCCCGCACTTCCAAACCCTTTGACTCTTAGGTCCCACCAAACCAAAGTTTCCTCTCTCATTTACTGGCCCTATCTATTCCTTGGTTGTAGTGTGCATTCAAGTCACTTCTGACTTATGGAGACCCTAAGGAAAACCTATCTTGGGGTTTTCCTGGAAAGATTTGTTCAGAGGGGGTTTGCTTTTGACTTTCTCTGAGACTGAGAGGGTGTGACTTGCCCAATGTCATCCATTGGGTTTCCATGGCTGAGCAGGGATACGAACCCTGGTCTCCAGAGTTGTACTCCAGTCCTCAAACCACTACACCATACTGCATTTTGCATGAGATTAGGCATGTAACATATTTTAAGGACTGTAAATGTTAGTACTCAGATTTTTGTTTCACTTAAATCATAAGTGAAACCAATAGTATCAACTCAGCAACAGCCAGTAAATTGTCCTGTTATTTGCCATGCAGCAAGCTTTCACTTATGTTTCTCTATGAATGAGACACCTTTAGGATCCCAGTCATCAGCAGCTCTGCTCAGGTCTTGCAAACTCAGATTATGGCCATATTAATGAGTACATATTTCCATCATTGCTAGATGCATCACAATGGAAATGCAGTGATTAAAATACATTTTAAAACTTAAATGTTTAAGCCAACAGATATTGAGAAGAAAGGAACAATAGGTATTTTCAGTGTGGAACAGTAGTATTGTTTCAACAGTGAAAAAGATGAAATTTCACACTGACAGTTAACCCTGCACAGTCTTCCTACTATAATGAACTGAAGCTGTCCCAAAGAACATCTTCATTTAGGCAGGTCTTCTCTGTGGACCTGACATAAGGCATGACTTTTAGTCTCTAGTACTACCAGAAGAGCGTTAAAAGCAGTTGAATGGACCAGTTTATTATTTCTGAGCACAGCTTTTGGCTACTTATTATTTGTCCTGGTGTGGTCTGAGATCCACAGATTGTTCCCTTGTTTCATGTCATACTCTGTTCAGTGGGGCTAGTGTCAAAAGAATGCTTTTATGGATGGGTTTTTGAATTTTTTTTCCGCCACACATCAGGTCACTGAGAGTCTCGAGGGAGAGCCAAGCTCATCGAGGCAGCGGCAAATGGCTTTCTTTTCTGCTTTGGTATTAGTAATAATATATGAGAACGAATATTTCAGATTGTTGATGGGTGATGTTTATTCAGCTTCACCCTACTATCTGTTTAATAATGTATGGAATGTGGGACACAATTGGTTAAAAATACATTTAAAAGCATACATAGAAATAAATGTAATAGCTAACAGTCATGCTTTAACAAGTACTTAACAGTATACTTTCAAGTGCAGTAGTTTCACAGAGGGGTTTGTACTATGATGAACTTTCAAACTTGTTGGTACACTTTTTAGCTCTGAAATATTACTGTAGCAGAAGCAAATGTCCATGACATATATCTAGCTAAGTTAGCATTGTGTCCACAAACTGGTGCTACACAGACTGTTTTCTTCTCTGATCCAAGAGCTGGGATTGTCTACGCAGACCATGGTGCCAGAGGGGCAGGACTCTGCAGCTGAGTTGCAGGGCTTCCTCAGCAGAATGGACAGAAGGCCCTAGAATTCAGTAATGATGGGTTATCACATTTTGAAGAAAATGAAAAGCTATCTGTTATCTTCTAAACAAAGAGCAGGATAGGACCATTAATCTACAATTAATCCACCAATTTACAATCTATGACTACATCAGTGTAACATATATATGAGATCCAATGTGATGTAGTGATTTGAGCATTAGTACTATAACCCTGAAGACCTGGGTTTGATTTCCTGCTTGGCCATGGAAACCTACTGGGTGGCCTTGGCTATGTCATACACTCTCAGCCCCACTGTGATAGGTTCCCCTTAGGGCTGGTATAAGTCAGAGATGACTTGAAGGCACGCAACAAAAACAAATATGTTTTTTTAAAAAGTTTCAATTCTGCTCATCAGAATTGTGTGAAATGGGGTTGTGGAAGCTGCAATTCACCTCCCGGCATCCAATTCCCATTTCCTGTCTCATATGCTATGCCTGGATTTTTTTTTAAAAAAAATATTTTTATGAGGTTTCCTTTACATGTGATTTGTACTGAAATCACTATCCTTCTCTGAACTTTTCTAATATCAGTTCATTTTGAAAGCTAAGCAGGCTCCTGCTTTGTTGCTACTTGGATGAACAACTTCCAGGAAATCCCAGGAATTTCCAGGTAGGACTAGGAAAGAATGCTGCCTCAGACTCAGGGGAACTATTCCCAATCTGAGTTGACAAGATTGGCATACAAGGACCAAAGGTTGGCTCAAATTAAGGCAACTTCCTGTGTCCTATATGCCCAGCATTTTCATGGGTGGTCCTTTGCTTATAACAGACATCTTTTGAAAGCAGAGTTTATGTGAAACATGAAAGCTTGTGTCTAAACAGAGATGTGAAGGCCTGGAGGGGGGAGTATAGAAAAATTGGAGAGAGGGATACATGTTGTGCTTTGTTTTGTTTTACTCAGGAACAAATTTTTCATTTTTTTTCTAGTGGGAAAAATGGAAAGTTTGGGAACCATAGAGGGGGAAAAACACCACTCAGTTAAGTATTTTCTCTTTTAGAATGAGTGAAATGTATTTTAGGACAAGAGTGTTCTTACTCAAAATGCCAAGATCTTCAGAGTACAAAGATTTGCATGCAAGGCAGTCTATAGAAGTGAAGAATGATAATTCTTATGCCTATATTATACATATAAAATGTTCAAATCCAAGATATATTTTGCTACCTGCTGGGTTCTACCATATTCACAAGAGGAATATATGTGGGATGAGTGAGGTTCATTGCTTGTGTTAATATTCTGTTAAAGAGTTCAATATTTTCAATGTTGAGTTAAACCCCTATATAGGAAAATATGCTGCTACCCAAGTACTTACGGTTGTGATTGGCTTGGCTCAAATAATATACTTTATTTTGTTTATTGTACAAATGGTTATTTCTGATTTCATGTTTTAAGATCTAAGAAATATTTACTTGAGATGGTACAGCATGCAGCAGTTTCCTTTAACAAGTACTTAATAGTGTCTTTAGCATGTTCACTTTTTTCTTGCAATTAATTAAGACTTTTGTTTTAAATTTACAAAAGAAACATTTTATATCCCTATAGCAGTAAAATAAATTTGGGGTTGATATGAAGTTAAGCCCTGCTTACATTTCCTCTCTGCACTCCCAATTTCTCTATTTCCCACTTTTTCCTGTGGGTACTAAATTTCAAAATGTTTTACTTTTCTGGTCCAGAAGCAAAATTCATCTCATGCAAAAACAGGCTTGTCAAAAGTGTATCATGCTCCATCCTTGCTCTTGATTGCTGAATTGATCTCCAGGAGACATCTGTCATTCCTCAGTAGGGAAAAGAAAATCTTTTTTTGAGAGGTTTGTCCTTACCTCTTGTCAGCAGATGAAAGATGAGCCAACACCAACTCTTTGCTCTCCTAAGCAAGAACTAATCTGCCCCTTCCATCTTGTTGTAGACAAGCGAGGAAAGACAGTGTTTTCTTCTCAATAATAATCCACGCTTTCCCTGATGCATGGAGGTTAATAAAGGGAAAGATTTGTCCCATTCATTTGTATGGAATGAGACACAAAGAGCTATATTTGAGGGAAATGGGAGTTGGGGTTCAGTGTCAGACCATCTAGTCCCAAGGAGTACCTATATATTTATATCTTCCACCTGTGTACAGAATGAGGTGGCTTCCAGATTCTCCAGACTGTTAGAATATTAAAGCGCAGTTACAGAATACACAACAACATTATATTATTAAAGCTCAATTAAATTAACCCTTACAAACCAGCATGGGGCATTTTAATCTCTCACCTTCATTTTGTTGCAGAATCTACATGGACTGCAAGTTAGCAATTCTGTCAGCCCAAAGATTGTTAAAAGAAATGGCCACTTGCCTTATTGATATGTTTTAGTTTTTTTCAGCTATAAACAAAGAACAGCTGGGATATAAATGTCTTAGCAAACTGACTGATCTTTGTCATTGTGGTACTTTAAAAACCCAGCAAATGTCATGTATTAGCACAGTGTTCCATGCCATTTCTTTTGCAAAAGCTGATTATCACAAAACAGAAATGACATAACTGATTGCCAGCAAGTTTTCCTCATTTGGGGGCGTTTGAAAATTCAAACCTTGTTAATTCATTGAGGTCAGGGAATGCTGAGGAGCATAAGAAGTATACAGTCTTTTGGAGGGAGTCTGATTCTATTTGGTATTATACCACATTGTGTTTTCTGGTTTTGGCTGTTTCGTTAGAACACACTTGATGCCATTCGCACAAACACTCCTTCAGACATGGCGTATTTTAATACCTTGTAATACACTGGAAATTCCATGAAGGTCAGAAGATACCTCACAGTTCAAACAGTTTCTTTTTAAAATCCTAGATCATGGCAATTAAAAGAAAAAGCCATCTTTCTTTTGTGCTTCCCCACCAACCTTTGCCACCCTATTTCTGTAATATACAATAACTTACAACAATAAGAGAGAATTGTATTGTAACACACCAGAATCAAAACAGTGTCAAATAACAAACAAGTATGCCGTTAACTCTCAGTCCCACTGATGTAAAATTAGCTCCCTTTGATTTATCTCCTGATTGAACTGATTAATGCTTGCGGACCTAGAAGAAAAGATGATTTGCTTATTCTGTTAACATGACAATGGCATAGAATATCTGATCAATAGCCTTCTCTTGCTTGTTTTATTTGATGGCTAGGCAAAATGTATCAGATCCATCATATAACTCAATCAAGTCAGAGGTGTGACTAATCATTTTTTTAAAATATATGTGTTAATCATATCCTTTGAATATTTCATATTCAGATATGAATACTACCTTTTAGAAATATTCTGTTTTGCAGTATAAATCCTAAATTGATTTTTCTCTTCTGTCTTAGACTTCACAAAACAGTGAGCATATTGTTTCTCCTGGGCTATGTTTGCCAGCCATTTATGTTCATTTAGAGCAGAAACTACAGTTGATGTTTTATTTCATTCCCTATTTCCAACTATTCCTATTTTTTTAAAAATGAATGTTGATTTTGGAACAGCTATAGTACAATGCAGAATTGTCCAAAACTGCTACCAAGAAAAATAAGCTTTCTAAGTTATATTTTTTTATGCAACAAAATTAATAAATATTACTGACACTGGGTCAACAATACCAGCAAAATTACATCAGATACACTTCATAAGATAGATTGTATGAATGGTTTCCAGTCTCTTTCTCATCAGTCTCGTTTATATTTTTAGACAGTCTTTATGCGAATACAATGACTCCAATATCAAACATTTTAAATGATCCTTGAAATATCAGTCACTTGACTTTGATGTCACACACAATTAAATTCAAGCTATCTTCTCTCAGTTAATAACAGCAATCTCACCAAGTCTAGTGCCTAATTAATACAAGCTATTTGTCACAGAGAGGTGACACATGTATATCAGAAAGCTTGAAATATTGTTTTGTGCTGAAGTAGGTCTAGCCAGCCCTGCAATGCAGAATCTGTCTTATGTACGATTGGCTTTAAACATTTCAAAAGGCCTAAGAGTTTAGAGTGTTCAAGCTGGGACTCAACAGTGCATAGAAGGTGCTACTGATGTGGCAGGTCCCTTTAGGCTGCTAAATAGTGAGTTATTTAGAAAGAAATGCAGCTAGAACTGAAGGGTTCACACTTGATCATTCATTTAGGTGATCGGCAGAATTAGTAATAGACTGCCTATGGTAATTTGCTTAACCTGCACTTTTTAAGCTATGTGACAGAATACACAATCATACATTTTCTTACTGATGAATAAGCACATTTGGGCCTTTTTCCCCTCTTCTCTGCATTTTTAAAACCATGTATGCCATTCTAGCTAGCATTTCTGTGGCCAGGGTAATGAGTTTTCTGATCATTATTTTAATTGTTCTTAAGATGATCTTGTTTAATGAATCATCACATGAAGAAAAGTTTAGTTCTGTGGTAGTTTCACCAGTAAACTGGTATAAGTTGCAGTTGATGGGACTCACAGAAGAAGGCATAAATATTTCTGTTCTGCTAAGCCTTCTGCAACATGGACCAGAGTACATAGCATGGATCAGAAATGCTATACTGCCTGATATATGTCTTAATGCATCAGTTATTTATGGACACAAAAAAGGGACCAGAAAGGGATCAGCTCTCTTTCTAGTTGGAGGGAGGATCTATGAGCATAAAAGCATTCCATTATTATGTAGAGGACTGTTTATGTCAGTTTTCTTCACCCTGCTGAACCCCATATGATTTGAACTACAGAACTCATCAATCCTAACCTGAACTACCATGCATTATAGGAGATTTAGACCTGACTTCTGTTCCTCATCTTGAGTAGACTCATTGAATCAATAAGATTAATTCAAAAATTGATTTAATAGGTCTGCTTTAGCTGGTACCATCCAGGATTCAAGTCATAGACCAAAACATTTAGAGAGCACCAGATTGAGAAAGTCTAGGCTATGTATATCAAGAGTTTGATTCTGATAACTAAAGTCTAAAAATAGCTTTTCCAAGCTCTGATGTTATGAAGAGAAGTATGGAAAAAAAACCTTATTCTCAGATGGGGAAAAGACAAAATAAAAATAATTTCCTGGTGGAAGGGTGAAAGAAAAGAAGACAGCATGTTCCCAGGATGAAACTTCTCATTTAGTAGTAAGCATTGCTACTAACTCTCTGCTGGAAGTATTTGACCTTTCTTATTTCACAGACAATTTCCTTTAAACATGGATGACCTGAATACGGCTCTTTGAAATCTGTGAGATATAACAGTCTGATTCCAATGACTGTTGCATCACTGGCACAGTTTGTGTGTATACCTGTCCTATATTGCACAACTGTTTCTTCCTCCCATTGTTGTTCATGAAAAGCTATAGAATATAGTGTAACATGTGCACTGGTAATCGAACAATATGAATACTTAGTTCCAACCAGCTGAGTTCTGGGCATCAGCATATCCTGAAACTGGGGTTCCAGATGTGGAAAAAGGATAACCGGATTGGAACAAATTTCATTTCATTTTCCCCCTATAAGCTTCTTTAAGAAAATTCACCAAGAACTCCTGTTTCCACATGGAAATCAGAAACTGTAAGATGAATTAAAACAACAAAAATGATCAGACTGAAATAGAGTAGCTTTTCTTGAGCAAAAATGTGAGGATTGAAATAGCCAGGTAATACAGGCATGAAGACTTCACAAAGACAATGGCAGTTAGAGGTTCCAATATCAGTGGGACAATGAATCTGCTAAACTTTAAAGGAACTGTCCAACCTGTTTGAGAGACAGGGTTCATTACTTTGGAAGCTTATCCTAAAACCCAGAATGGAATTATTGCTACAGTGGCATTGGATTCACCAGTCACCACTTCCCAAAGGTCTCTCTGAAACAACCTTTCCCCCATGTTGTGGGATACAAAATAAATAAATAAATAAATAAGTTCAGAAAGATGGGCTCCTTTGTTTAGGTGTCACTGAAGTGCTCTCAGGGTGACATCATGGTTACATTGTGCTTTCTTTCCAGTTGAGAGTTCAGGACAGCTTACAATGGTTAAAATAAACATAGCTGAAAAATCCACATCCCACAAAACTTGAAAATGTAATTAAATTAGCAATAAAATTAAAATCAGTTAGTAAAAAAACCTTAAAAAGAAAACAAATAGACAATATAGTCAATTATTCACAGCCTGTTCTCCTTAAGCAGTCACTCTTCATAAATAAAAGGAATGAATAAAATAAATAGAATGAAAAGATCTTCACCTATCTGTGGAAAGACAGCAAGGAGGACACCAGTCTAACCTCTCTTGGAAGGGAGTTCCAGAGTCTGGGAGCAGCCACTAAGTTCTCACAAGGTATTATCTGCAAAGATAGTAGGACAGAAAGAGGGGCCTCCCCTTCACATTTCCCCTTTCCCCCTTCTCTGTTTACCATCCTCTGATTTTTCTCCTTTTCAGTACCTAATGTGACACAAAAAGGTGGAAAAAATTAAAATGTGCTGATTTATTTTTGTTGTTGTTATTTTGAAAAAGATACTGCTTGCGTTGTAGTTGGCAACATAAGTGTGTCTCTATGCTGCACAGCAATAACAATTTAATATCACTTTAACTGCCATGGCATGTCATCCTATGGAATCTTGGTCTTTTCCTTACCCTCGAGCTATGGCGCTATGGAATTCTCCTCCCTGTCTTGAGCTGTGGCACTAAGCCTTTGTAGCAGAGAATTCCAAGTGCATAATGAAAGACAAATCCTAACGGTCAGTAGGATGGATCAATGTCAATTAAAACAGTATCAACTCGCTATAATGATGTTGTGTAGAGATACAATGTATCAAGTTGCCAGAGGTAGTTTGAAATTCTGCATGTCTTCCTATGAGGGTGCCTTATGACCCATCAGATTATTTGCCTATTTGCCCCAGTATTATCTACCCCCAGTGTGAGCAGCTCTCCAGAGTCTTAGAAAGAGGTCTTTCACATGGCTTACCTGATCCTTCTAAATGGAGGCTTAAAATGGATTCTGGTTCTGTTCAGTGTCACTCTAAAAATAGAAATAAAGTGGTGCTGTTCAAGTCTCCAGTGTTTAACTGGAGAAAAGCAATAGGTAATGACATATTTTAAATGATTTAAAAATGATTAAAATAAGCTGTTTACGATAGTGAAGCTTACTCCATTGACATCATTTCAGGGTAGATCTTTAACAGTTAATGCTAAGTCATGAGATGATTCATCAGATAAGTTGACCAAGCTGCTACAGGAAAATTAATAGTTCTGCTCCTCAGTATAGTAATCTAGTACATTTCAGATTGTTTTGGTTCTCAGAATCAGCAGGACAGTGACAAAATGAATCTTGTTTATTGGCTGGATAGATTGCTCACTGTGTATGTGTTAAGCAAGTTAATGCATAAGATAATAAAATGAGACTATAAAGGAGGCACTGAAATAATAGGGAATTTATGAAGTAGATCCCTGACTGAACAAGTCCCTGAGAATATATTGCATGAAAAGACAACTGCACAGTGTGAAAAAAAAATACTTTGTATATCATACATTGCATGTTGCTTTCAGACCAAACTGGTTGGTTAAAGCCAAATGCTTCATTATGGAGGCATATCTAATGTGGCACACATTGTAATGATAATATCCGTAGTATCTTCAATCTAAATCAGATCACACCATTTTACTGGTGCTATGCAAGGGTCAGAGGAAGGGTTTGGGACATATTCTAAGAGGGAACACAATTTATCTATTTATGAAGCAAAAGCCTTTCTCCCCTCCCCTCCCCCTCCATCTCTGCCAATGAAGTGAGAGCTCCCCCTCCTGTTTCAATCTATTCTGTCTGATAGTGCTATTTTGTATGTGCCAAACTAAGGGTAAAGCATCAGAATCTCAGCTCTGTATTGTAGGTGGTAGTAAAGCCAATCCAAGTTGGTCAAGCAAAATCTAATTTATTCCTGACTGATCCTCATTACTGTAGATCTGAATGCTGTATTGCTATACAGTTGTGTATATCCTGTTCATGCAAATATTTTGTTCAAAGCAGTTTGATTATGTATATTGTGCAGTTCATGGAAACGTTTCTCAAGATTATTAGTGTTCCAATTTACCAATAGATTAACACATGGAACAGAAGGAGGAAAATGCAACAGTGTGTTCCATACATTCATTTTAGGATGCCTCATTTATTTAGACTCTAACACATTATTTAGAACTATCCAGCTCTTTAAATTGGATTTGTTTTCATTTTTGTCTGATTAGTCATCTCAATGTTTCTGCTTCTTCCATCCATCCCTTACATTTAAATGTGTGTACAATCCTGTCTCCAATATGAATGAAAGATGTATAAAAGAACTATGGAAGAATTTATAGTGGAATAAACATATACTGTGTATTGTCAGATTAGCATATTCCCAAAACATTTAGATGGTCTCATAGATCTGATATTGATCAATCAGTGTTGGTTTACTGGTTTTGATTTTTTTTTTTTATGAAGTGCTCCAGACATCCAGGTTGCATTATGTTTAGCCAGAGCTTGGAAATAATTAATTAAAAATGAAATAATTACACTATATTATTATTATTTGAATCATTAAATGATAATCCAGTTAACAGATTGAGCAACAATTACGGGCACATGTTATTTAATGCCTTACTTTTTGGTGATATTTAAGGGAATTTTGACTATTTTCAGTGGCTTTAATTGATTTTTGAGAGTTTAGAATGAACATGTTACTTATGCAGTACCAGTGATTAATGGAATATAATAATTTTATAAAATTCACTGAAGCAATTAACAACATCAAATTAACCTCCTAATCAACAGTAATAGAAACAACTTGGATTTATTTCTTACACTTCAAAGCTGTAGTTTGGGGTGGGAATGGAGTGCATGAAATATTACAAGTACATTTTGTTTTTACTTCATTCTGGTGGGATCCATTCAGATCTCTAGCATCTCATTTAATGTTCTCCTTTCAACAAAGTACAGGGTGCTGGAAGAAGACTAGAATTGATAGGTCTTGTTTCTCACACTGGAAGTCATCATAGGTGGCCTTGTGTAAACTGTTTAAGATTTGCTTGAACTAGTTGTGGTAGTTTGACAGTGACTACTTATTTGTTAGTTGAGAGATATGACAGATTTGAGAGATATACATGATTTTTTTAAAAATAATTTTATTCAAATTTCAACAAATAAAACAAACAATAAATTTGCAGTGTTACATGTAATGTTATTCCTCCTTCCTTTCCTTTCTGGATTACAATTATTAATGTTCCCTCTATTTATTATATCACATATCGCAATAAAATGTTTATAGTCTATACTTTGATAGTTCCTGCTTTATATCTCTACTTTACTCGCTTCATGATATTTCATTAACTGTTAACTGTATAATAATTATCATGAAAATTTTAATATCTCCATCTAGCCCCAACCCAAATCTGTAACAATCCTCCACTCTTTGTTTATGTCTTCATCTGATTTCCCTTTCAATCTTTGTGTAAGTATGTCCGCATTTCTATTTTCCATAAAAGCTGTCCACCACTGTTCCGTTGTAGGTGTAGTTTCATTTTTCCAAAATCATGCATATTCAATACGGGCTGTCGTCACCATATACAATATAATTCTCCAGTGTCTCTTAGCTGGTGTTGCATCTAATATATGTGTCATGTTTAACAAGTAAAATTCAGGTATCATCCCAAATTGAATCTTCAAAGTTGAACTTATTTTCTTATGTATTTCTTTCCAGTATTTTTGTGCTCTAGGACATGACCACCACATATGAAATAGTGTACCAGAGTTCTAGAGATATACATGATTTTTTAAAAGAGAAATCACCTTCAATCTTTGGATCACCATCAAGTTCAGGCAAATGCCATTACCCATATAGGCCTAGATGCATATAAAAATATATAAAGCATGCAAGAAAATATAAATAAGCCTTGAGATTTCCTTGCCGTGCATTCTATAAGATAATATACTTAATGCAACCCTCTTTTTTAAATTTACCTAGGTCTGTTATGTTGTGTCAGGAAGAACTTTTCTTCCAAAGACATTAATGATTCCAGTTCTCTTTCTTCCAGGTTCTCCATCAAGAATCTAGTATTGACCTTCTGTATTTATATATTCTAAATAAATGACTCTGATGTGGCACAGCAACTTCAGAGTGGAATAAAATGACCTTCAAGTTTCAGGCCAGTCAATCCACCCTATAACTGAAATGCTCAGGGTTTCTGAAATGACATGTTTAATGTATTGCCTTTTATAGTGAGAGAGAATGAATGAGAAAGTAACAGAATAACTTGTCTGTGAATTAATTATGTGGCTCTTTTTGTATTTGTACCACTTTTCTGCAGGAGCTTCAGTTTTCTTTAATAAATATTGTTTTCATTTAGAAAACGAGCAAGTGGCTGGGATGTTTAAAAATATGACGTGATTCTACAAGCAGATTGCACATATAATTTCACTTCTGCCAGCACTTGTTTCCACCCACCCACTGAATTTATTGCATCTGAAAGCCACAATGCATTGCTTAGCTTTTAAAATTAAGATGCTATAATCTCTGCTATGCTTTTGCATTTTATGAATATTTTATTGCATGATGAACAAGGATGATCATACAAGCTTATAAATGAGCAATATTTCATGTAAATGTTTTATAAGGAAAACCCAATGGAAATGTATCTTATTTTCATAGGTGGCCTGGTGGGCATCAGAGGGAGGACATGTTAAAAATATGGTTATGTTACCCTGAGGCTTTATGCTTCACAAGGATCAGGGAGAGGCTTGAGGCACATAAAGAAACTGCAGTCTGGTAGCCACTTTAAATGTAACTGCATGGAGGCTGATACATGTGATAGGATGTTTGGGCGCAATGGACCATAATGAGCATCTGCAGATCGCATCTTAACCACAAAGCCCTGCTTCTTTTCATGATCATGATCATGTGATCTTATCATGTGAACCAAGAGTCCAGTCTCTTTAAAAACTAACAGTAAAGAACAAAAATGATGAAGGAAAGAGGAACCATAGATGAATCTGAGCAAATGAAATTACAGATACTTAGTTTTCGGATGTGACAGACATCTGGCTGTCATATCTGTCCCCAACTGATTACCAGATTTATTTGGATGAGCTAGTTGGTGAGGTCAGTTTTACTTCCATCTATATTGTTTTCATTCCTTTAAAAACTGCACACTTGATGGAAGAGGAGGATCATCCCAACAAAAGATGTACTGTTTTGGTCAAAGCCTTATAGTCATGTCTGCATGGTGGAGCAGAATGGATTTTCAGTGAAAACCAACAGGCTGACATGATGTTCTGTGCTTGCCAACTATATGAGTCAACAATGTGATGCTGTGACCAAAAAGCAAATGCAAATCTTGGTTGCATGAATAAGAGCATAGTGTCTAAATCAAGGGAGTAGTAGTTCCACTCTATTCTGCTTTGGTCAGATCTCGCCTAGGATACTGTGTGCAGTTCTGGGCAAGAAAGATATTGACAGGTTGGAATGTGTCCATAGAAGGGTGACCAAGATGATCAAAGGTCTGGGAATGAAGCCTTATGTTTAGGGCGTTTATATTTAGGGACTTAGGGAGGTGGTTATGTTTAGCTTGGAGACGACTGAGAGGTGACATGATAGCAATATTTAAATATCTGAATGAACACCATGTTGACGATGGAGTGAACTTGTTTTCTGCTACTCCAGGACTGAACACAAACCAATGGATTCAAATTAAAAAAAATACGAGAGATTCCACCTAAACATTAGGAAGAACTTCGTTACTATAAGAGACATCTGACAGTGGGAAAGATTGTCTCAGAGAATAGCAGACTCTATCTTTGCAGGTCTTTAAAAAGATGTTGGATGAACATCTTTCAGGAGTGCTTTAGTTGTATGTGCCTGTAAGGCAGGACTAGATGGCTATTGTGATGCCTTCCAACTCTAAGATCCTAGGACCCTGTAATTTTGTAGCCACTTCCCAACGTTCAGTGGGTATGCAGGTGAACTGGAGTGGGAAGCAGGATCTTGGTGAATTCTCCTCCTACCTCCAAACAGTGGAACATACATTTTGGTCTCTGAATGAAATACTTGACACTTGGACATCTTGTTCTTTGCTGCTAGGAATTGGAATAATACTCTAAGGGCCTTTCTGCAGTAAATAATTATTGCACTATAACTCCACTTTGCCTGCCATCATTCTGTTCTGTGGAATCATGGGATTTGCAGCTTAGGGAATGATATTTAGAATTCTCAGTCAGAGAGCTTCAGTACCTCCCAAGACTACAAACCCCAGGATTCCATATGTGTCAACCATGGTAGTTAAAGTGGAATTACATTGCAATAATTAGGTAGTGTGGAAAGTCACTATGAATTATGAGAGAAAAGATAAGAGAAACTTAAAAAAAAAGAATCCATAAATTTCACCCCTAATTTCATCCATTTTAGCCAATCATATGCATATATAGTCTTTTTAAAAAGCAGGTAAGATTTCCACACTACACTCTTAAAGTGTGATTATTCCACTTTCAACATCCTATGGAATCCTGGGTTTACAGTTTAGGGAGGGGCCGGCTAAACTGCAAACCTCAGGATTCCATAGGATGTTGAAAATGGAATAATTGCTCTATAAGAGTGTAGTGTGGAAATGGCCTTAGAAAACAAACCAGCACCAAGCTGCAGAGGCACAGGTAGGAGGGTATGGGAGAAGATATACATTTTAACATATACCCCTCAAATCTGGGATCAAATCATGGCTCATATTGGTTCCAAAACAACAACTTGGGGGTGCATTATGACAAATCTCTGTTCCAGTTCTTGGTCCTCAAACCCCAGTGGCCTGAGTGCTGTTCAACAAAAGACCAGGCAGACAACATTGAAGCTCTGAGATTCTGGAAAGTGTGTGGAGGCATTTGGGTTCTTTCTTTTCAGAAAGAAAAGAAAAAATAGCTATAACTTCACTTTTTTTCTACAATGAAAAAATCTGGGGTACCATCTGATTTTACTTATTTTTAGAATGAGCATGTGAAATAATATTGTGTGCCCAAATATATCTTTTCAGTTTTTCTAAGAGCTGAATATGTCATTTTCTCAATTTTACCTTTTTAGTTAATGGTCAAAATAGGTGTGTTTCCCAGAGATAAGATTGTTAGAGGTATGTTGGTTAAAAGAAACACAATCCAATATTACTAAATCAAACACTGCTTCTCAGAGGAAAGTATGTTAATTAATATAATTAGGATTCATTAAAATAAGGCTTACATTGGTACTGCTTCTTCAGTTGTTCAGTTCCTACTGGTACTGAATGCCTGATTAGAACCTACTGTAAATTGAAAGAGAAAACAATTCTGAACCCTAACAGCATGCCATCCACCTGTCCTAATTAAGCCTATTTTGCCCCACATTTTCAGCTGCTTTCAGAATGTCCCATTTCTCTTTCCTCCTTCTGGTTTCTCCCTTTGTCCTCAGCTTACATCAGTTACTGCAAACTAAGCTCAAAGTGCAAAAGCATTTTGCATTTAATTAACTCAGAGGGCAAAAGAAAGGAGTATCTTGAACTTTCCAGTAGGCTCAGGCAAAAGTAATCTGCTCTGATTTCTCCTAGCTTGTAGGTTGTTTCCCATTAATAACTTTTGCCATCTTGACCATAGTATGATGTTGTCTGGCCCCATGTATCTCAGTTTTCATTTTTGAAATTTTGAAAGGTATGAAACAGCATTCTCTGACCAGAGTAAGATCTTCTTCCTGAAACAGTAACCTTACAAATCAGCATGTTCTTCAAGTCGTCCCCCCACCTTTAAGTACATTTTAGGAAAACCTCTCACTTTCCTCAGATTTACTGCCATCCAGGGTTTTTAGATGTAAGAGTCTACAATACTCCTTACAAACTGTGATATTGCTTCTGTGGAAACATGTCAATCAACAGTTTGCCACACTATTTATTTTGTTGCCACATAACAGAGAGGCTGAGGGTCAAGTTGCTCACTGAGCTGTTGAAGAAATGCAATCATTGGCTACATTTACAAAAAAAAATAAAATAACAGATGATCTTCCCTCGAATAATAACAAGAGTGGAAGTAACTGAGAATGTAGGCTGTTTAGCACAAGGCCCTCACATACCATGTCAAAGGCTGGGAGTCCTAAGAGGAAAGTGTCTTACACCAAAGTTAGCTTATTAGCCTATAAACCATGTAGTTAGCTACACACTGGCTGGCAGTGGTTCTGTTACCCTGAGAACTGGGGGTCCCGAGAGGGGCGCCCGACTTGCCAATTAGAAATGCCAAATTTGGGGAAATTAGACTTAGAGCACTGTTTTCCTAGCGAGAGGCAGGGTAACTAAGCGAGATCTTTCACCCTATGTCTACAGCGTCGGGTTAGAGAGTGACTAAACAAGGTGTTTCCAAACAATAACAATTCTTTATTAAGAACAAAACACAGAAGACAAATATAGACTAACTAACTTAGAAAATGAAGAGAGTTGCAGGGAGAGGCAATACGACCTGTTCTGTAGCCCTGGGGAGAGGTTGGAGATTCGGGGAAGAAGACTCAGCATGGGGCGCTGAGGGGAGTCCCTTAAACACACCAACGGCAAGGCGGGATGGCAGTTGAAGGTGATCCGAGGATCGGTTAAAAATGAAGGGTTTTTATAGGGAAGATCGTGCCTTTCAGCTATGGCAGTCCCAAAAGGAACAAAAGAGGTTTTGGTACTGGACAAAAGGACTTGGTGAGGTCAGGTAGCGCGTGATGGGATATGCGTGTAGAAACAATACCTTTGGCTGTGACGTTAATGGCCCAACTTACAAGAGTAGTTTGCCTGAGAGCCATATGGCTATTGAGGAGTCCGTGGTGGGAAGTTCCCTAAAGCTTCGGGCGAGTTTTGGGTGCTGGCTACAAAGAGAAATGGAATGCAAACCATTAACGGCCGCTTCTCTGTCCGTGCTTATCTGGAGAACTTTGTGAACACGTGAAGTGAGGTAACCACTAACCAGTCCAGCTAAGTCCAAATTAAATGATATCGAAAGGATATCTGGGGGTCCTCACTGAGGGTGCCATGCTGAAATAACAGTTCTCCATTTCAGATAGGCATCTTTTCCAGTTGTACTGGGAGATACTGGGAAATTGAAATAGGGACATTTTGTGCCCATATCATGTTTTCTGCCACTGAGCACACCTTTTCATATGCTTTAATTTTGTCTGGACAGTTGTCTAGAATGTGAACCAATGGTTTTGACTTTTAACAATGCTTATATTTATTTTTTTTCTGAACATTTCACTCTTACATAGCCACATTTAAATTGTTACGGCTTAAAAATGCATTTGAACTAAGCAGAATTTGTTTTAAAGAAAACTATTAGTAAAGTAGAATGGGATGGGCAATAGCAGTAGGTGGCTGCATAGACTACCAAAAAATTAAACAATCTGCTCCCTCAAATGGCTTCAGGTTCTCAAAAAAAAAAAAGGAGTGTTTTTATTTTTTAATTTTAAGGTGAACAAGGAGGACTTGCAACCTATTTAAAAGATTCATTATTGCAGGAGAAGCAGTTCACTTTCTTTATTGACCTGTAAAAGACCTGTGGACTCTGGAAGTGTTATGGGGCACGAAAACATCCTTGGAGGCCACATACAGCCCCAGAGTGGCACTTTTCCCATTCCTGCTCTAAGACAGTATAACAGCAATACCAGTGTCTTAGGAACACAAGAAGCTGTCTTCTACTGCTTCAAGCAATTTGTCTATATGTCCCAGCACTGTCCACCTTCATTGGCAGTGGTTTACTTGGGCATCTGGATGAGACCTTTCATATCATTAACCCAGTGGATTCTTCTTGTCAACCCTACCACTAAGCTGAGTACTGGTGAACAGCATTGGCAGCTTCTTGTTTGTTCTTCCTGAACCCCCTGGCTGTTTCCATCTGGTGGAGGACGGACACTACTCTGCAGTGTCAGAGGACATATCCCATTACAAACATTGAAACTTCAAATACCAGTCCAATCCTGAAGTCTTCTGTACATAGTGTGGTCAGAACACCATTTCTGTAAAACTTCCTTTCAGGCAATGGAATGTCTTGGGCCAGGCCTGGCAACTGAATGGAGATGTCAAGGATAAAATCTGCAATCTTCTGTAAGCAAAGTACATATGATATTGCCAAGTTATGGTTTCTCCCTGGAAGATGTTCCTTGTCTTTGAAGGGTAAAGCATGTGACATTGAACAGTGACCCTTGAACTCATCTGTAGCTGAAACTATAGACTTGGGAAAATCATAATCAAACTGCCACAACCTCATTTCTACATAGCATGAATTTGGATGGCCTACCTAACTTGCAGAGATGTTGTAATGCAGAGTTGAGCAATGCGTGGTCCCTGAACCACACTTTTGTGACTCTAGAGTCCCCTAGTCTCCCAAAGCATCCCAACCCTGCAATTTTTTTTTTAAAAAAACGTTTTTACATGATTTTCGGCAATATTTGCCTTAAAATTGCTCAGAAAACTCCCCAAATGCACAAAGCATGCAAAAATGATTTGCAACCCCTGCCCACAATCACTGCAGAACTCTATACCACCTCCAAATAGCTGCATTTTATTTTGTTGTCATTCTCAAAATAGCAACAAAAAGAGATACACCTTCATTTTCTTTTGCTGTTTTGAGGTCTGCAAAGGAAACATTTCCATTTTCCTCTGCAGTCTTGATCAAAATCACAACAGGAAGAAATATGCCTTCACTTCCTGTCATCATTTTAAGAGGGTCTGCAGAGGAAAATGTAGTCAATTTAGGCTTGCTGAGGTGCGTGTGTGGCTGGAGTTGTAGTTCCTCTTGTGAGATTTAAACTATAAAGACTACAAGTAAGCCTACCTATAGAGATACTGTGAATATTTTTTGGCTATAAAAACATTTTTGCATCTGTTTGTAACATTTGGTAGATGGTTCATGGATACAGGTCAGGTCCCCTCCGTAAGTTGGATCTTTAAAGTAGATTACTATGAGGAGGAGTTAGAGGAGGGATGATTCCGCTTGCATTCTGCTCTGCCATTTATACTGAAATCAAATAAATAAAGGTGTTTTGCTTGGACATTTTTCAGTATTGGTAGCTCAAGAATTTTGCTTTGTGAAGTGTGCAAAACATATTTGCAGTTTTGTGTCCTCCCTCCTCTGTTGGTCTCATCCTCCTTCACATCTCAGGTGTTTAGCAATGATGCCATTTTGTAGCTCAAGAAACTGCAAGCATTTAAACAGAAATAAGAATGTTATCCCTTCAGGGTGATTTTAGGCATGAAGCTTTTGCTGATTAATTTCTTGAACATATAAATAAATTATGTAAAATCTTGAGAACTCCCTTTGAAAGGTAACTCTCAGAGGAGGTTTGTATTTTTAATAATGTTTTACTTAGCACGTGATCATATTTCTCACTCTGCCCCATTATTTGATTCCAGTTTAAATAGAAAAATGCCCTAGTACATCTGGTAAGAGATTGTGGGTACTTTCTTTCAAAAAGGTAGTTTCTTTTATTTCAAAGTTTAACACACCAGTGTGGGAAATTGTGCTTAGACCTTATTTGGCACTTGCAGATCTGAGTTTTTTATGGGCTTCATGTTGCTTAGACAACCCAGTCTGAATTCATAAAAATCAAGTGTTCCCAATTATTATCAGACTAGTGGAACTTTTTCAACATATTTTATTCTGCGGTGGATTATGAGCTATAATTGTCTTTGGTTTTTACATCTATATAATGGAAGAGTTACAAATAGGTAGTGAGAATGAACTAGATTAGTGGTTTTCAAATGTTGGTCCCCTAGAAGTTTTGGAGTTTAGCTCCTAGAAATTGTTACTTTTGGCCAAGCTGGATAGGGTTTCTGAGAGTCAAAGTTTGGGAACCACTGAACTAGATCAAATAGACCACATGGAGAGCACCTTTAGATGGTCCAAAGCTGCTTGGAATTTATTCAATTGAGTTTTCATGTATTTCTTCATTCAGCTGAATGACTTAAATATTATAGTGCTTTGACATTCACCTGATGATGGTTACTACCAAGGGCTGTTGGCAATTCATTATGTGATGCTACTTCCTGTCAAGTTGATATGACCATACTATGAATGGGAGACCTCTAAGAGATCTGGTCATCAACTGCTGTGCTCAGGAATTACAAAATTAGGACCATGGCTTCCTTGATTGACTCAGTCCACTCCAGTAATGCAGTCTTCTTCTTTTGCTGCCATCTGTCAATGTATTCATTATCTTTTCCATTGAATTAGATGTACTCCTAACTGAGTGATGGTCATCCTTTAGATGTTATTGGACTACAACTTCAGCAGTGTTAGCCAGCATAGGCAATTGTGAGAAATGCTGGGAGCTGCAATCTGACAACATCTGGAGGGCTATGTAATTTACAACCCTGCTCAAGAAGAAAGTCTTTTAAGTCTTCCTCTGCTGCTGGAAAACAGCTTCTCACATTCAGTTGGTTTGAAACTTTACTGAGTTTTAAAATAGTTTATTATGCAAGGTAAGGCAACTGTTTTTTGTTTTTTGTTTTTCTTGCAGGGTGGAGGGAGAGATTTAAATTCCCCACTATATGCATGCAACTAGGCATGCAAGTAGAGGTGAAACTGGAATGCAAACTCACCAGAACATTGACATGGCATACACCTGTTGACCTGTAAAATGCCATACATGCTGCTGGCAATATGTCTAATAGTATGTAAGACCTACTCTATTTAGTGAGGTTTATTCCCTTGTAGATTTATATAGTACAGCAGCCTAAACACACTCTGGGAATAGAAATTATTATATTAGGGTTGAATTCTTAAGGCTACTTATTTCATACCACATTTCATTATAATCAGTGGACTCAGATCAGCACTGAGGAGTCTTCTGAGTAGCATAAAATATCTAGACCTGTGAACTAAGCAAACCGAAAACCATCCATTATCTAAAGCCATATTAATGTTGGTGAAAAATCAGGAAAATAACCTATCTGCAATCTTTATGATATTCAGAAGTCCCTCTTGCAGCTACAGGACAAATGAAATCAGAAGTTGCTTCTTCAGATTTTGATTGTAACAAAAAACTACTGTTTGAGATATATGGTTGTGTTTCGGTAATCAAACAAGCTACTTTTGCTGCCATAATTCCAGCATGATCACAGCATGTGGTGGTGCTAAAAGGGTCTCTTTCTGCTGTATGGCACTGATTCAGTATTGTTTTTGTTATCTTTGCATCTAGGCACTTGCCTAAGACGATCCTTCTATAGCAGGATTAGATATTATGAGACAAACATTGGCCTTTCAGTCCCATACCATCCTCCTAAAATTAATCTGGACCTTGTTATGATTTGGAGGGAGAATCTACAGATGGGAGGTGGAGCTCTGTTCCCCCCTCCCACTGCCAATTTCCCCCTATACTCTTCAAGTCCCCATTTCCCATTTGTTTCTGTTTCTTTTGAAGCTCACCAAAATCTAAAAAGAAAACAGAGAGGGAAGGGATGTTAAGGAACCCCCTGTATTCTTTTCACCCTTAAAAAATCTCATTCTGTTCTGTGGTACCACTTAGTTGATAAGAAAAAGCATAATATGTTTTTTCTCCCCAAATGAAACTAATCACCAAAGAAAGATCATCATATGCAGAGATTCCTACCTTTAATCTTGATAATTAAAGATGGAACTATATCAAGACTGAAGTTTTTTTTTTAGTGATGAATTGCCATTCCTTTCATTACCCTTCATTTCATATGTATTTAATTGCCATTAAACTTAAAATATATGAAATGGGTCACATATATTTTGTTAACTTAAGAAAACAATTATTATTCCTTACAAGGTTAGGGAATGTTTACATAAATTCTGAACTGAATTTCCCTGCAGTACAAATCTTCAATATTATAGGAAGTACACAAACTGTATATGTGTACAAAGGATGTGTTCCTGGTGAATCATTTTACTTTGTGAACACACTTGTGTCTGCAGAATTTCATTCTAGATGGTTTAGATGGTTATATGTGAAACAATTACAGTTGGAAATCAGAATGCTCTGTCTATAGCATCTCTCTGGCACCCTGGCACTAAATGGTTTCACTTGGATACGAATCCTGTTCATTAAAACAGAACTCATGAACCCAATTTCCCTGATTACAGATGGACAGCTCAATTCTATAAATCTGTACAAGCTGCTATGGTACAAACAAGCAGCTAAAAGTTGCATTGCCCACTTTGCAAATAGAACAAACTCACATACTTGCAAAAAGAGCATTTAGTCCAAATGCAATTAATTCTGTGGAGTGGAAAAAGCCTATCAGTATTCTGTGTAGACTAGTCAGACTAGCAATGACTGCAATAAAACCAATTATAAGCCTAAAGTCCCTTCTTCCTAGGTTAAGTCTGATTTCAAGACTTCAGGTTTATAGTGATCTCTCTCATCTTCCACATGGTTTCCTAGAAATAATGTTGTTATCATTGGAAATTACCATAATCACAGAAACAGACGAGTCCTAGGCTAAATAGACTAGATCAGCAGTATCCAATTCAGAACTGGTTTCCAGATTTCTGTCTTAAGAGTTTCAGCAGGGATGTTACAAAGCGAGCTATTTATTTATTTTAATTTATTAAACGTTCAGGAAAACAAAGTATCTAAGAATGAAACAAATAGCCTTCTGGATATGGTCAGAGCAAAACTTTATCATGCCTTATCACTTGCTTTGGTGACTATGGCTAGTGGGTGCTGTAATTTTACCCCATTCTAGGCACTGCAAAATAAAGTAAAGCCACAGTTGAAAGCAACATAAAGCCAATAGACATATATAGTGTAATACAGGTGAAAAAAGCTAAAACCGTCATCAAGTACAAGTGCTAAAATCACTCCACAGGAACTAAAATAGTAGCTTTGTGCTTCACTTAGGACGACATTCCAGAACTGAAGGATCATCACGATCTCCTCCCTTTTCTGTCTTGTTGCCACTCTTTGTGACTCTGAAGGAGGACAAACTTGAAGAAGGACTTTTGTGGAAACCCTTAAGACAGAAATCTGGAAACCAGTTCTGAACTGGATACTGCTGGTCTAGTCTATTTCTAAGCAGCATTGATGAGTGAAGTCCCTCCCCACTTTAGGGGAAACTGCCTGCTGAATTTTTATTGTCTGCCAGGGTGTGATGGTACAGTACTAAGGGACCAAGTGTAGCCTTCAAGAACTATTGGTGAAGGTACTGGAGTTGTGAATTGTTGCATTCAGCATGTATGCAGTATGTATTCAGCAACTGCAAGTTGTTACGTAGATGATGGTAGATTCTGAATGTTGTTAGGGTGATTACCCTCTTGAACTGTGTGTTGCATAGTGCAGTTACCCCACAGTCCCATAGCTGTCTCTTAGGAACTAACAACAGAAACGCTCTTTCCCTTGTATCACCTTGGCATAATGGCCAGTGATCTCACTGACTTCTGTATCAACTGCATTTAAGCAGATAGCACTGTGGTTCCTGTGTTGGGAAATCTAGCTAGAGGTATCAAGACATCGTTTACAGAATGCAATAATAAAGACATGAACATTTGTTTAAAACATGGCAATGAAATATATCTGGATTTTGTTGCTTTTAGCAGACTTTTAAGAATAGAGCTTTGCCAGCTACAGTTCCTGCCAAGCAGGGAAACAGAGGTAAAAGCAGAGTTTCAGGGAACTGAGCAGCTAAAGCCCTCATACCTTATATCTATAGCAAACATGACCTATAAGCTTTAATAAGGCCTAGGGAGTGTCACATGGCCTGCTCTGGCCTATTGCAAAATATTTTTCTATCGGTTTGCATTTGGGCTCAGCTATACAGTATCACCAGAGCTTAGAAAAGCTCCTTTTTTAGATTAAAACGCCCAGATTCTACAGCCAGTGCAGCTCATACTGGTTGGTTGAATTCTGGGAACTATGGTCCAAAAAATGTAACCTGTATAAATGATGTGCCAATACTCTTTACCTATATTGTTTGTCACAAAGAAAGGATAAAGGGAAGAAGAACAGACACTGCTTTCAAATAGGAACAGTAAGCTGAGTTCCTTCTTCTTTGTATGTATGAATGTGGCAAGAGTGTGATCCTCACTTTTCTTTCCTGGGTTGCCTTTTTCATCGTGCATCTTTGTCTGATTGAAAATGGAGCCAAGAAGAACATGTGACATTCCCACAAGGCTTCGCTGAAAAGTAGTTTATAGATTCCATTGAATATTAGAAAGAGTACAAATGGTTACTCTTTATTGATCTTTGAGTGTAATGTGGAAAATGATGGTAATTCGTCTTCCACAATGTGAGAATTTTGAAGAGGAATTTCTAGGGGTAACAATATGCATCTCTTGATTGACATAGATGTGAAGAAGTCCACTTTTGATCGTCTTCAACAGAAGTGCCAAATCCTGCTTGCTTATATTCATGTGAAAGTAGAGAATGATAGAACAACAATTGCCTTCAGACCGATGGAAGTTGGTGTCTCATTGCCAAGTGCTAAAGAATGGTTCAGCTGCCAATCTAGACAGCTTTTGTACATGAAATGAATGAGGACAACATTTTGTTCTTCAGCTAAGGTAGGGAACGCAGGTGAAAGGAAACCACCGTAGCACCCTGAACATTATAGAATCATAGAGCTGCAAGGGTCCATAAGGAATATTTTGGCTGTGGTCCTAATCTGTATTTTGGAATAACTGCCACTGACCACAGTGAAGCTTCTGAAAGGGAAGTGTCCTGTACTGGATATATACTAGACTTAAGCCAGAGAGACACAGGTTCAAATCCTTGCTAAACCAAGTACCTTGCTTGGTGAATTTGAACCAGTCCCTCTTTGATCCCCTCTCTCAGCTGCTCAATCTAGTTTAATTTAGATTAACCTGAAGACACAAACTAGGAGTTGGGGAAAGAGGCCACCCTGAGTTCCTTGGAAAATTAGGATAGAAATGAATTGGGGGAAAAAAAGATGAATTCTGAGTAACCATGCTTAAGACTGAAATACAGATCCCATTGAAATTTTTTTACAAGGGATTAAAGTGTATGTAGCTGGATTGTGGCTTTATGCACTCAAAAAGATATGGGTTATGCCATCCAAATTATCTTTGTGTGGACTGCTCAGAAACTCCTGTCACACATGATCAGAGGAGCAGTCCCTACAATATTTTAGGGGGTGCAGAGGCCACTTACTGCCCTGTTCCCCTGCTGCTCTCCATGGGTTTGCTGACACAGGCAGTCAAAACAGGGTCTAGCGTACATAAATTTAGTCACAGGGTTATAGTCTTGTCTTTTTGCACATATGTAGAGTAGTTGCTTTGCCATTGCTGCTAATAGCTTTTCCACGCAAGCAGGGGAAGGAGGGAGAATGAATTCTATTGTTAGGAGTTGCAATGATATTTAGGGACACAATAGATACACATTGAATTTGATTTCCTCCAGAGCTCATGTCTTTTGGTAATTTGAGCTAAATCCTGAAAATTATTCCAATTTCTAACAAAACAAAATACTGTGAATCTGTAGTATGCAGGCACATTGTACCTTTGGTGCCAATATTTATCAGATATTTACAACACAATTCAACACAATTTTGTGTCAAAGTCCATTTATACTATTATGCAGGGCACTTAGAGTAACAAAGGGTTACTGGAATTAAAATAAAAATGATGTTAAGCAAATCACCCTATCCTATTACTAGGGCTCATATCCTATAATAAAATAGAAATTTTAGATATTAAAGATGTCTAAAAATGTATGATGCTACAAGCATTTGAAAAATATCTATATTTTCTAGAAAAGGAATATTTTTGTAACAGAAATGAAAAACAAAACTGTGTATTGTTTCTTAAAAATGCTGCTGTTCCTTCCTTTGTTCATCAATATTATAAATTATTCTAAAAAGAAAATGGATTTTTCATTTTTATCTATGATGTATGCTTGGACCAAAGTTAACTTTATAATATAGGTAGACCCACGGAAAGCAATGAGACTAGTCATGAAGTGCCTCTGCTTATAACCATAACTAATTTGGGATTCAATCCAACATGTTACCAAGAGTACAAAAAAGTTGTGATGAAAATATTTATTTTATATAATGGTCAGGTGTTATCACGACCTATTGTGGATGGTAACAATAGCCACTTGTGTTTGTTAAACCTCATATTGTTTTCTTACTGAACTGTAACAACATTTGTGAGTATAACCATTAAGGTAGAATTAAAAATTTGGAAGTTAACATTTTATTGAGAATAAAATTAAACTGTATAGTCATTGGCTTGATACACAGGAAATGGTGTTCATGGTTTGTGAAGTGCTAAGAAAATTTAAAAAACAAGTAGGGAAGGAACATAATGCTCCAAAAATGGTGGCAGTAGTAATGACAAATAATGTGCAGATGAGTTTTACAAAATGTTCCTATGCTGGCCTGATTGAATTGAATGGGAAAGGTACACAAATAGAAAGGTATACAAATAGTTAGATACACAAATAGTAGCTGTCTGGATACAGAAGGTATGAAGAATGCCCCCAAATGATTTTGTATGTGCTACTGAACCATGTGGATAGGTGGGACAAAATCAAGAAATATATATATATAAATACACAAACACACACACACATATAAATTATATTTGTATGCTGCATTTTCTCCCAGAATGGGACCCAAGGTAGATTACAGAAATAAGTTAAAAACACTAAAAACAATTAAAAACAATAAAAACGTATAAAATTATAAAAAGCTATAGCAATGGACAATTTTAAGAACAGTTTAATAAATAACTCACTCACTCACTCACTCACTCTCCGGCTCACATAGAAGCCTACTAAAAAAGAAATGTTTTTGTCTGCGGGCAAAAGCAAGAGAGCAAAGGAGAGCAGAGAGGGGGCCAGACTAGCCTCCTGATAGCTTCAGCATGGCAGAGAGATCTTTTAGCACAATTGTATTTTGGTGAGACTTACTCCTGGGTGAGTGCGTGTGGATTTGTAGCTTCTGGATCCAAGCTCTAGCCTCAAGATAAAAAACACAATCCTGTGTACCCTTCCATGGGATTAAGTCCCATAGAGCTCAGCAGGACCTTCTTTCTGAGTAAGGATGCATAGGATAGCACTGTAGAGGCAGCATCTTATGCTTGTCTACTCAGAAGTAAATCCCATTGCATAGAATTGCTCCTTAAGTTACCCTTTCCTGTTTTGATACTGTTACTCATTGATTGAAAAGGTTGCATCTTTTTTCTCTTTAAGATAAAGAGAAGAAGAAAAAATTGCCATAGCCTGCTTGATAGTCAACTTATATTTTCTGTTTCTAAAGGCAGAATTTCTTGTTTCTGAAAGGGTTGAAAGTCTGTAGCTTTGTGGGAAAATAGATTGTGCATCTAAAGGACCTTGCATCACGAGGCCTCCCTTGTGCAGATGCCCGCTTTTAAAAAGCAACTGAACAGCCTAATGTTCCATGCCTTGTACTCGTAGTAGCATTTTATGCAACATTGAAAGACTCAATTAATTTGCATAATTCCGTGAGTATTACCATGACTATAAGGTAGGTTAGTTTGCTCAGGAATCTCGCCTGCCCAATATATATACTTGCCATTTTTTTTGACAAATTAATCATGTTGAAAAACAATTCATTATATTTATGACAAAGTGAACCTTATACCCAAGGGTCTTGCAATTGTTTTTGATAGAGGAAATCTAATATTAATGCACAGAAGATCAGTGATTTAGTGAGTACCTTAACTGTCAACAATGCCTAAGGCTGAACAAAATTAATATTTTGTTTCCCATCTGGAGATTTCAGGAAAATTAATGAGGGAGGGTGCTTATTATGATGTATTGTGGGAGTAAACTCAAAATATTCAAACTGGCAATGTTATCTATATCATATTCTAAATATATAATCTCTCTCCTGGTTGTTCTGGATGCTCATGTGTTCTAACGGTGACTGCTTTTACAATTAATTCCAGTTGAGATACTGCTTACATTTTAGTGAAGAGAAATTAATAATATGATTTGATTTTTTAATCATATACAGCATGCCATGTTTATTACTGTTATTGTTAACAAAATAGCCAGATGAAGCTGACAGTCTTCGCTGGAAGTTGTGATCTGTGATCTGATACATACATGTTTATTCAGATTAAGAAAAGTTCTTAAAAATCACTGCATGGTCAAAATTAGATCAATACATATTCCTGAGTGACTTCAGACACTGGAAAATTCTGTTGTTATGTCTAAACAGGAAAGAGACAGCTATAGAGATTTTTGTAACAAGAACCAAAATGTTCTTACTGCCTCTAAACTGGAACTTTCTTTTAAAAAGGGAGGGAGGAAGGAAGGACAGAGGGAAAGAGGGATGGATACAGAGATATGTTAACTGCAGGGAAGAGAGGGATACACCTCTGGAATCTGCTGCTTGAGGCAATTATTTCATGTTAGATAGCCTTCTGTAAGAGAGAAAAATTCAGGGATTTAGATCTCTTTCTGTCTCTCAATTTCACACATACATACAACAGAGGGAGTGAGGGAAGAAGAGAACACTCTCTAAATGACTCAAGATGCCACAGTTTGGTATTAAGAATGTCTTGATGTCATAATTAGTTATTATTTGAGAAAATTAATATTATCTTCATTTTTACCTAAAATTATCTAATTTTATCTAAAATTAATGTCATCTCTATATTTCCACTAAGGGTAAATCCCAACAAAGTTTATTTTTTCCATAACATTGCCTTCTCTCTTCAAAAACTGTATTTAAAATTGCTGTTTGCGAATAAAGCGGTAAGCACATTGCCTTCTCCTTTGTGACAGAAATCTATTTCTTGTTACACTAATTTCTCATTATATTTCACATGAATATCCTGGATTCTGAAGGATTTGTAAGAAATCTTATCATGTAAAGAATAAATTCTGATGTAGTTTTATTAGCTAGGGGTTCTGAATTCTAAGTATTGCAGTGTCAAGAGTCTGGTAAGCTAGACCTTAAGAAGTGGTTGACTGTGCTGAGAGCACAGTGACAAAGCTACCCAAGTATTCTCTCTGAATCCCTCCCTTTATATATTTTTGTTTATGGGATGCAAAAATCTAGCAACACAAAGCAGGGAAGATGAAGGATGGCAGATTCCTTTTGTTGCAAGAAACCTTTCCAAATCTGACAAAAGATCAATAAGAAGGCTTTCCAAGACAAATACAGGAAATCTTGGACATGAATCTTGTGTACATCCTGTGAATAGACTGTAGATCAGTGGCAGTGTCCATGGTGCATGGAAGCCCTAAGATCAATGCTTGATGTCTTCTATCATAAAGAAATTTCTGCTTGAAATCAAGATAGTTCCTACCTGTCAGAGAAGGCAATGCTGGTCTAGATAGACAAATAACTAGACCTGTTAAGGTGGTATCCCTTTTTTTTTGTGTATAAGGCAACACCCATTATTCTCTGTAGAATGGGAGAGAATCTGAGGCAGGCTGTTGCAGACTTTGCATGTTAGTGTGTCTGGACTTTTATCAATATTCCAGGCCAGAACCTAAAAAGGACTCCCTGTTTGTAAGAAATGGAAACTACATCTGAATAACAATACCAATCATGAAGACTAAACTTAACACTACAACTTAACTTACCTGGGGTGATTGTTATGGTGGATGGATTTGTTCCAAGATATAACTTTCAGGGATTTTGGTGTGTGGTAGAATTTAGAATCATCCAGAAACGGTAGGAGAATACTACAGGAAAGACAATGACAAAAAAGAAGGGTCACTATTTTTAAAATTATATTTTTATTAGTTTTAAAACAAGCAATCTAGTTCACAATCAAAACCCCAATCAGAGAAATATATTTCCAGGGGGGAGAAAAAGAAAAGAGAGAAAAACCAGAGCTAACACACTAAACTGAGGCCCTTTCCGCACTGAGGCTTCTAGCGCAAGCGGGGGAGGCCGGCAAGCGCAAGAAGCCTCGTCCGGGAGACTGCCGCTTCCCCCTCCTTCCTTCCGCAGGCGAAAGAACCAGCGCAAGCCGCCCTCCCCCCGTGCAAAGCGGGAGACCTCGCGCCGGATTCCCACCCCACGCGCGCGCGAAGTGGGCGGCGTCGCACCAGATTCCTCCCCCCGCACACGCCGGATTCCTCCCCCCGCACGCGCGAAGCGGGCGGCGTCGTGTCCCCCCGCGCGCGAAGCGGGCGTCGCGTCCGTCGCGCTACCTCCCCACCCCGCTCCTTCCTTTCGCAGGGGCGGAGGGAAGGAAGCGCGACCCGGCCGGCTCCCGGAGGCTCCGCACGAAAGGTAAGTGCGGGTGGGTGCCGGGAGCGTTGCGCGAGCGCAGGGTGATTTTCGCTTGGACGCGAAAATCAAAAAACCCGCGCTCGCGCCGCTTCAGCCCTGTGAGCCGGGCGGAAGTGGGAGTGCGTCGTGCGGAGCGACGCTCCCACTCCCGCAAGGCTCACGGGGCTGTCGCGCGAGCAAAGGCCCGTGCGAAAAGGGCCTGAGACATAAAACACTAAATAAAATACTGAACATTAGCCTAGTAAAACACAAAAGGGCTCTGACAACCTCTAAGACTGTAATGAATGAAAGCAAAAGAGAAGAAAGGGAAAATATATTATTCTACCATTACAGAACCAACTAAGTATCCTAGTAAAATTAACAGTGAGCATAGCCCCAAATCATTGCATCATTAGATTTCTTATTGCTCAAAAACTGGTTTCCAGTCTTTCAAGAAAACTTCAGTTGGCTTATCCTTTAAAACCCATGTTAGTTTGGCAATTTGGGCTAACTCAGCAATTTTAACAATCCTTCCATCATTGGTGCTTCAGTCCGTTGCCAAGTTTGAGCAAACAATATTCTTGGTGCTGTTATCATATAGGGAAGAAGTAATCCACAGAAGTGGCAACTATTTTATACAGGATAATATCTTCCCATACTGTGGAACCCATCTGTGCATGCTATCTTGTTGGCTGGCATAAGTGGTGGCTGGATTGGAAAACGCATAGCAGTACAAGTAAAATAAGCACAGGCCCCATCGCAGTGTGTATGTGTGTGTGTGTGTGTCTGTGTTTGAAGAGAAGGCACAGGAAGTCTTTCTGTCAAGAAACTGCCTGGCGAGCTCAGGAACCGGCAGGGCAGTTTTCTCTGGTGAGGGAGACAACTTTCTCTTCTGAGAAGATTCTTGCCATATCCTAACTTTGGTTATATTGAAATAAAAGTCATTTTGTTGTTGTAAAAAAAGTGATCTAATATAATATATATCATATCTACCTTTTCAAAAAGTTCACGCTACCTGATTTTGTGAAATGGTACAACTGAAGTCCTTTAGGGATATAAATCTTTGTCTACCTCATCCTTACATACAAGATCTTGTAGTTTACTCTGCACTCTAGGAAAGAACAAAGATTTCTGTGCAGTATTTTCCATCTACTGCGCTTCACTAAGTTTTCTGATAAATTATTCTGTGCAGAAACATAGTTTTTATGGTCAAAGCACATTTTTTAATTTTCATAGAGAAAACAAGTACATACAGGGCTGTTTCCAGAGTAGAAAATGTGTTTGCTCTGCAAAATGTTGATTTTTGCACACACACAAAATTTGCATGCCCTTGTATGCAAAATGATTCCATGCAACACTTTGACAAGTGTGAACATAGCAAGCTTGCTGCTGAAGTATTGTTTCCAATAGAGTTTCATGAGTATCAGGAAATGTTTTCACTGATGAGAAATGAATAGAAAGGAATATTCTTTTCCTGTTAGACTTTTCTGGAATTGAAAGCAATAGGGTAGAGCCACCATCACTAAAGGTATGTACATTTGTGTATTATTGTCTCCTGTTGGATTTTGCAGGTTCTTATATAGTGCTTTATAGAGTTATATAACAAGAGACAATAATGAAGCAAAATTAATGACTGTGTATACACCATGAGCAACCATGGGTTCATTACATTATCTTCAATTGTCTGAAAACAATTATCTTTCCTATCCTCACATGAGATATTAATCTTTAAATTCAGTGTATAGAACCAGGCAGCAAAAATGCAGCATAATTTTACGTTTCATGTATATCGTGTTAAGCCCACATTTTTCTTTACTATCAGAATTCAGATATAATAAGTTGCAAAGACCACCACTACCTGTAACATGTTACATTGGGTTATAATAAGGAGATAACAACAATTTTTTAAACAAGTTGATTGTAACAATAACATGTCTTCTGGGGATAATAAGTAATATTTGTTTGGTTACATTTACATCAATTTTTAAAGGTTCTATTTTTAAGGCTTTAAAAAAGAAAATGTTTTTAAAGAAAATAGCACATCAGTAATGTGTTACAAGAACTTAACTGTGCTTAATAATGTTCCAGTATTGGACCCTCGCTAATGTAATCTGGACAATTGGTACCCATCCTTAAAAGTTTGCCAGGGATGGCAGATTTTATTTCAAAGCCACTTGATCAGAACATTGGTTTAAAACATCCAGTTTTTCAATAAACTAGAATTTGAACTATATTTTATTTGAGAAATAAGAAATAACCCCAGATAAATGAAAGTTTGCTGCAAGCAGCTCTATGCCTATATAACTCTTCTTTTTTTTTTGAGGTGAGCACTTGAAAAGAATATATGGCAACTTGTTGTTGTCATATTATGTTATTATGATGACAAATATAAACATTGTCAGTGATGAGATCACTAGTGCCAAAGTAAAAATTAAAGGCCTGCTAGCCTTTTTCAAAAAATTATCTTCACAATGTTGCAAAATATAGCAGCCGACTCACCAAATCCATGCTTTCTGTGAGAAAAACAAAAGCACAAAAGGATGCAAGAGTGTTGTAAAGCTTTATATAAATGGCTGAGACTTTAAAAGCATCATGTTTTGTGTAAATCTGCATTATTAATTCACTGTAAAATACATCCAGTTGGAGTGCTTGGTTGTTTTTGCATTAAATGAAGCCTTTGATGTTCTTTAATGCTTCACTTTAGCCTCTAATTTGTCAGAACACAAATGCACCAGCAGCTGTTGAAAATATCACTTTTGCAGGAGCAGTGCTGGCCAATAAAAATCCCAAGAAGTCATCTTCCTATCTGGCTGCACAAAATAGCACTGACAAAGTAGTCATCTCTTTGAAGTATCACTCCAATTATAGGTTTTAACCCCACAGGTCACAGTTTGATTATTTACACAATGCTAGTGTAATTCTGTCTCAATTCTAGGCTTTCTGTAGTTCCAAAGCAGTCACCAGCTCCAGTAGCGGAAATTTCAGATAGCAGTTTTGATGGCATTGACCTGTATTTGATAGGGTTAGACAGCATTTGGGTGATCACTGTATGTTGTGTGCATTATTTAACTTTCTATAACATTATTTAATGATGAAAGCAAAGGATATCATGTTTTCATTTTACTCACTCCTAGAAACAATATTAAAAGGATTGCTTGTAATAAAATACATTTTGTGTGTGTGTGTTTTTAACCCCCCCCCCATATATATATATACACACACATGTTCCATCTATGCTTGGCCAATCTGCTTTTGTCAAACAAAAATATGTATGTAAGTTTAGCTGTGTGTCTCTTTATGCAGGGGTTAAGTGCTGGTATTGATGCTTGACAGCAAAAATGGGCAAATCCACCATGCTGCTTAAATTGTCTAATTTTATTACATTAGACATTTCTTGGCAAATGCATCTGCCAGCAGGAAATAGAAATGCTGCATTTGCACCAAGGCAGTAGCTCTGTCATTTCTGATCTCCCCTCCAATAATATTCTGTCTTGAGATTGCATTAAAAATGTGACTTAAAAACAGGTTCTTTTTAATTGTTTATTATGCTGACAGCTAACAATTAGAATGAAACTCCCTGGAAGCTTTTTGAGGTATGCTAGAAAATCACCTGTCCTTCATATGGCTAGGTTTCTTTCTATGCATTGGGTTGCCACAAGTGCTTCCAGGACAATTGAGGAGGAAAACTTGGGCACATCAATCCTGCACATAGCTACTTACAAGTAAATCTTAGTATGTTCAGTGAGGTTTACTCCAAGATAAATGTGCCTATATTTTGCAGCACAGTTCTTAGAAATAAATTTTACAGAGCCAGTCACCCTCATAAATGTAAACATACCTAAGAACTCAGCCTGCCTTTGCAAAACTATTCCATTCAGCTTACTTTCTCAAATTAATTCTTTAATTCCTCTGTTTGTATTTCCATATAGGAAGTGGTATTCTTAACTTGCTTTGTACTCTGATAAAAGTCCACTTTTGCAATGTGAAACAAGTAAAATAGTGCTGGACACACATAATAAAAAAGAATACATTTCTCTGAGTGACATAAATAACCTCCTCCATAGGGGCAAGAATCTAACATAAGAATCATAGAATCACTGAGTTAGATGGGACCTCAAGGGTCATCTTATCTCAGTCCTTGCCAGTGCAGGTATCCATAGATAAAGAGAACACAACTGGATCAGACTGAGGTTCTTTCTAGTTTAGCAGTATGTTTCCAGCATAGCCTAGCAAGGTGCCTCTACAAAGAACATTTCCTGAGACCGCTGGACACTAGTTGGAAAGAGGTTGTTGGATACTACATTATGCTGGTAGTCAGTAATATTTCTTTTGAGCTTATACTGAAAATATTGCATCTCTGTGCTAGATATTTTGCTTTTGGATTTCAGAAGACCTAACAAATAGGAAAATTCACAGAAAAGATTTCCGAACTTACCTTCTGATGGGCACAATTTGTTTCCCCAGGATAACATGGGGCCCACTCACACTATTGAATTATAACACTATTATTCCACTTCAACTGCCATGGTTACCTATTGGTACAATAGACCGTTGAGTCATTATGTAAGGGTTGACTCTGCGTTGACTTAATAGGTCTACTATAGCTGGGACTGCCAATAGACCAGAGGGTACATCTCTGAAACTTGATTTTCTTCTTCTTGGTTGTTGTTGTGGTAATCAGGAGGTAAACAGGCCTCATTTTACAGCTGGTACTTATATTCTCTCAGCTGCTGAGAAGAGCTGCTTCAGTTAGGATCATTTCTTGAAATTTAGTGCAGCAGTTGGGAAAGCCAGCTGGCATGGCCACTGAGTAGAGGATTTTGGGTGTTGTAGTCTTGAAAGAAGAACCAGCATAGTGTAGTAGTTTGAATACCGGACTAGGACTCTGGAAGACCTGGGTTCTGAATCACTGCTTGACCATGGAACCTCCCCCTCCCTGGATGACCTTGGACAAGTCACACACTCAGCCACAGAGGAAGGCCATAGCAAATTTCTTCTGAACAAATCCAGTCACGAAAATCCTGTGATAGGTTAGCCTTAGGGGTGCCACAAGTTGGAAGTGACTTGAATGTACACAACCATAAAAACTTAGGTCTAGACTATTGGAAAGACTGTGTCTCCCTGTACAAACCTGCCAGAGCTTTAAGGTCCATGGGGGAAGGCTTTCTCTTAGTTCTGCTACTGTCCCCAGCTCATCTGATAAGGACATGGGAGAAAGCATTCTCAGTGTCTGTTCCCAACCCTCTGAATCTGCCTTCCTTGGGAAGCTATGCTGGCCCCCTCCAACGGACAAAAAATATTCTTATTTAACATACTTTTAATATGTAAGCAGATGGGCTTTTGATTTATCAAGACATTTTTAAAAATTTTGTAAGTTTTTTATAATTTTATATGCTTTTCTAATGTTTTTAATTTTTTTAAATGTTTTATTAATGCTTTTAACTTTTTTTGGAAGCTGTCTTGGTTCCTGCTCTGAGAAAAGAGCATATAGAGAAATGAGAAAAGAGGCATATAAATATAACAAATAAAATAACGTGGAGAAAAGATCATTTTTCCTAGTTGTGTTTCAAAGTGCATAATTGCATAACAGAAACAGCTTCTGGATGATATAGTTCCTGCACTCTGTCAGTATAGATCAAAGGATGTCATCTGGTTATGGCATGAGACAAAATTGCCAGTATAGTGGTCTGCTCAGGGATTTATCTTCCTCCTCCATTAACAAGTATAAAACATGT